>ATSW01002636.1:0-21912 GCA_000444245.1 Botryllus schlosseri | reverse complement strand
GCAGTTATAAAAACAGAATTGTTGAGGAAAACTTGATATTTTCGCTTTCAACAGCCAATAGCCCTATGATACACCTTGCGGATAGCTTTTTCGATGGCATAATACTGTAGAGGGCGATCTCCTTGTTTCTATGATACCAAAGACGCCACGATCGAGCATGCAGATGCGACTAAATCTCAATTATAGTGAACCGACTAAAATTCAGGGTAAAGTTGCAGACTAAGTTAACAGTGGGGCTGTTTTCAGCGTATTCTCATTCAGATATATTAAGCTCTCTTGCCATATGCAAGATTGCTATCGAAAGAAAACAAAGTTAGAGCATTGAAAGCGTTGAAATGCTCGAAATTTGAATCGTATATCAGCTTATTTGCTCGCAACAGTTGAAAATTGCTATTTGAACTTGGTTTCGGGCCGAAACGGGCTCAAAACTCAACCGTCGGGTTCGGGCCGGGTTCGGGCTGAACTTGTCGGGTTCGGGCCGGGTTCGGGTCCGGCTCACCCGGCCCGCTTCCATCTCTGCCGCGGAGAGTTTTCCGTCTTACATGATAATGTGGCCCGCGGCCCCAGTCTGCCGAGCTTTCCCACTTATTGCTTACTACGTCCAATTTCAGTGACTGTATCTTATGATATACATGTATGCGCAGCGTGCGAGAGTGGAGCTTACGCTTAAGTTCATCGAAGCGAGACTTGCATTATCGGCATTTACGATATACTCAACCATAATGTCGTTTGTGGTAATCATGGTGTTTGTCGATTACAATGATCATTTACACCAGGCTGATATTTCTTATTTTTCATTCCGTAACCGCCGACTTGTAGCACGGGACACTTCTAGGCTTTTGTAAGAAGTAGGGTTACCATATTTTGGAAATCTGAAAAGAGGACACTTTTTAAACTTTTCAGACTTGCAAAACCGGAGGAAAATCCTTAAAAATGGTAAATTTTCCCCACTTCGAGGTCGGTTGACTAAAAAAAAGAAAGGTCAACTTTCTCGCTCAGCGCCCAAAATACAGTTTTCCCTTTCCCATTATCAGTTGGTTGACTAAAAAAAAGGTCAACTTTCCGGCTCATCTCCCGAAATAGCCGCTGGAGCGTTACTTCAGTGCTAATTTACTGTATTTCAGTCGATTTTGCCATGTATTTAACCAAAATTCTCAAAAAAGAGGACAAAATCTCCAAAAAGAGGACATTTGGGCGTCCTCCGAGGACACTTTCAAAAAAGTCAAAAACAAGGACAAATCCTCTTAAAAGAGGACGTATGGTAACCTTAGTAAGACACCGCTTATACCAGGGTTCGCCAACTCAAAACGGGTCGCATGCTACTTTTCAAATTTCGTAGAGGACGCAGACCGCATGAATTCAATATCGAGATTAATCAGGCCACACAGTTGAACAACGACGCCATCTCGTCACCTACTCCACCCTAATGATTTGATATCTTGGTAAATTAGGGGTACCAGGGTTATCGAACGCCTTGAAATCTTATAAGGATTGCATCGTGTGTTGATTGATCAGATAGAATCAGACATGGTGGTGCCTGTATGACAACACTATTCTCAAATCCACATTGTCTTCGTCATTATCGGCGAGAAATGGCTTTGAAGTGACATTTCTGTCGTTAAAATACATCCATTAAATACGATATATTCCTTGTATGTGGATAAATGGGCGAATAATGTAGCGATTCAGCAATCCGGCCCACCAAGTACTCAATTTTCCTATATCCGTCCCTCCGACTGAAGAAGTTGCCCGCCCCTGCCCTAGGGTGTACCAGAATTTTCAAAGGGTGTATCACTCGGATGGGGTGTACAGGGGTGTACCAGATCCACATTATGATGAACCGATGATACGATGACTATAGCTATCACAGAAATACGCCAGTTTATGTTTCAAAACAGAATGACTGGATGTGTAATATTGTACAATGTGATGTCATAAGCAAATGTTTCTAATCATTCAACCTTTGGTAATGGACTTATTACTTCTAGGGATGGTGTGAACGCGAGGTTCACGTTCGCGTTCTGTGTGTGAACCTCAGATATTTCGAGGTTCGCGTTCACAAACGAACCTTGGTTGGTTCTGCACTGTGAACCTTTTTTATATATTACAATTTTCACTTCATTATAGCAATGTTGGTTGAAATTTATTGCATTTCAACTGCGGGCCTGGTATATGCATGACGCTGGCAGCATAGAAACACTAAACGAGCATGCACCTTTACAATCTCAAACAGTTTACTTGCTTTGTTACAATTGTTTGCTCGAAATATCCAGCTTTCCGTTTGCGAATATTTAGTGACTCATCTCTGNTGTGAGTCTGACCCACAAGCCCACAACATCAAGAGCGAAACACCCCCGAAGTGTTCACCTTTGACTTGTCACCCNCATCACAACCGGAGGCAGAACAGGGACATGACGCAGGTTGATGACCTTTTTATGCTTCTATTTGTAGTCGTATTCTCGCCATGTCTTCGTCATCGATGATCATTTTACACCATGCCGATATTACATATTTTGATTCCCGAGAGGCCAACTTATAGCACGGCCCACTTTTTGTAAGACACTGCTTTTGCAGATCGTAGGACGAGTAGGAGCCTACATAAACCTCCAACACCTAGGAAGGCATTCTCACCATCGAGAAATGAACTCATTTGAAAGTGATGTTCACCTTTAAAAATTAGAATTGCCAACATAGCCATTCACATCTCGATTGTTAGGTATAGCGTGCCAGCACTGCAGTTAAAATGAAGGCTCAGTGCGCAACGTTATGTTGCAGGCGACAAATTCGAGAATTGAGAAGTAAAGTTGATCAAATTATATCAGTTACAAATTTCCCCTCCGCTGAGGTTTATTATCCCGTTTTTTTTGGAACTACAATTGAACTGCGGGTGGCTGCCAGTAAGACTATTGAGGTATACTATCCTCACAGGTGCTATTACACTGTATGCGTAGAAATGCGTTTGGCATCCATGTATATTGTATATTGTATAATACAATACAGCTCAGTATTTGTTAGTGGCGATCGTGATGGACTCTTCGATGCGACGGTTAATCACACCAACAATGCGGTAGTGGGCAGACTCCATTGTCAAGTCAATCTTATGAAATTAAGCTGAACCTGAAGTTTGAACGATATCTCAGCAGGCCAGTTATGTGGAAACAGAGGTAGGCCTAATAGCTGATAATTCAAAACCTCACATGGAAACAGAGAAAGCTCTTCTTCCGGCCTGCAATAAAATTGTAAAAAATGTTTGGGGAGAATTGAAAACGAGTCCCATGTCAAATGATACCATTCGTAGACGTATTTGTGACATGTCCGCAGAGATAAAAGAAAACTCAAGCAGAGAAACGCCAACTTGAGTGCTCCGAAAAGGTAGCAGTACTTCGTCAGTGACCACCTCTGTAAAACTATGGTTGCTGCTATACGCATTCTGGTAGTTGCATGTGCCGTATAAGCCAAAAGAGTTCGAAACCACTGTGCTAGTGTGCCGCGAACTATTTTTAATTTTCGAAGTGTGCCGCGAGGTCAAAAAGGTTGGGAACCACTAAATAACTAGTTAAAGGGGTAACATCGGTAGCAAGTAGGGAAACCCGTTTTACACTCTGCTCAATATCAACGTAGCAATACTAGGAACGCCGAATACATTGTCAGGCCTGACCTTGACCGTTAAGGCGTAAGCTTATATTCCCTTGCAAGCTCTCGTCGGAATTGGGGCAAAGCGACGCAAGATATTGATTTTCTGGGATGATTATATCAATTGATTGCCCCAGTTGATACATCTGTAGACGTTTAAAACATCAATAGGTATTTCAGCATTGTGGCATTATGTGACCTGAATCGTCGCTAGGTATTGCAAGGCTATCACTTCACTGAAATGTAGGGTTGGAATTAGCATTATGACGTCACGAGGTTCACGTTCGCGTTCACACAGAACCTTTCAAAAAGGTTCGCGTTCACACGAACCCGAACCTTTCAGAGGTTCACACCATCCCTAATTACTTCCTTTTCGAGTAGAGCAGGGTGGAGTTAGCATGTGTTCAGCTTGCGATATCTATCTGATGATTCTCTAGGAAACCACCGCTAAATCTCGAACATTTTGAATTTGTGCTTCCTGCGGCCAGCTTATGAATAGTGCAGAATACATAGCCTACTTACGCAGCCACGGGATCGAGTTTGCGAACCACTGCGTTGGATGGTGGTCCAGTAACCTCGAGCCCTTATTCGTATTATCATTTACTATACGTTGCAGCCTTGCTCAAATGTCCATCCTTATTTCGGCTACGTCAGGGGTGCTCAACTGCTCAACCTGCGGACGTACGGCCTCATTCAGCCGCATAACCATAATTTTGCGATCTTCTACACATATTTAAATTATCGTGTGTTGGCGGCCGTCATTATGTAACCAATTGTTGCTGGTTCTAGTCTCGGCTCTGCCATGTTTCTATGTGTCGGAGGTTTATCTAGGCTCCTCGTCGCCGACCCCCTGTTAACGTAGCGTCTTGAAAAGCCCAGAAGAAGAGTTAACCGAGCTTCAAAGTCAGCAGCAAAGTCCTGAAAGTGGACGCGCACTGTCGTAGCGCACAAATTCTAAACAGGCGATTATCACCACTGTCATTGATGTGTAATAAAATAGTATTAATAACAATACAAACAATCCTGGTGGGAGGCCAAGAAATAACAACATGCAACTAAGTGATTAATAGGAACCGCAAGATGCCTCATCATTAATATTGTACCCAATATTTTCGAAAACACCCTCCATCAGCTCTACGGGTTAATCTGATCACGTGAGCTGAGAATTAATAAATTTTTGACAATAATATGGGAAACTACCAACATTTTCGATGAAATCCATTCAAGGGGCAAAATTTTCGCGCTCTGCGCGACTACACACATAATCATAGTGTCTTTTCTTGACATTTATACTCGCGATTTTGGTACATAAATTATATATTGTAAGCCTGCTGGGATGTTTTGCTTCTACAGTAAGAACATTTGCGCATTGCATATCTCAAGAAATAAGTGAAGGCACAGAACACCACAAGGGCTCTCCGCGGTGTTAAGTTCTCAGTATCAAATTTGATATAAGCATTTGTCGTCCAGGATCCATGTCGACTCCCTGGAATCCGGACGTATTGTATATGTAATCAAAATGCGGCTTTCGGCGTTATCGGTATATTATACGGTCAGGGGTGTACGAGTTTTGAGAAAATGGGACAAGGGTGTACCACGACGGAAAAGGTTGAAGAGCACTGTTTTAGTTGAATAACCATATTTACCCTGGTTCTGGTTGACTCGAAGATCGTCATGATCATATCGCCGGCACCACCGGTAAACCACTGTCATTTGTTTTGTTAAATACTCCATGTGTTCTATTTATTGTGGCGTCATCGGCTGAAGCAATAAAAAATAAATCTCTCTCTCTCTCTTTCTTATTGGTTTCATATGCATATTGCATATTCGTTTCAAGCAGTCATTTATACTAATTCAAGATATCTGTATCATTGGACACACTCACAAAGTACTAATATACAGAATTATATTTCGATTCAGTCGGAACTGAGAATAAAACTAATGCAATCTACTGATATCTAAAATTTCATGTCCCTTCCTCATATATAAATTGCGTATATTTACGAAAAGTTTAAAATCGAATTATATAGAATAATTAACCGACTACTTCTTGACACGAGTATTGGTTTTATCTAATCGTGGTTCTTCTGCGTTTCTCTCCGTGTACTCTTCCTTCCAATTGGCATTAATATCCAACTTCAGTTTCTCAACTACCTGCACAAGTGTACATATTATTTCATACTCATGCATAAAGTAGATGTTTCGTACTTGTTCCACGTTATCCGATGTTTCCTCGTAGCAAAGGCGACACATGGCAAGTGCCCTCCTGATTACGTGATCAGCTTCATTTGTGTTGGCTGCTGGATGTATTTTTGTCTGAAAAACAGCGGGTAGCATATAATATAAGGAATAGGCCTACTATTGATAAAAATTCAAACACTTGCTAAACTTATGTGGGACCATAACATAAAATGATCACCAAAGACACTCTCGGCCTGCGTAACAATTCTGAGGAAATGAAATTATACAGTTGTATTATCCAGCACATTTATATCAATAGCTATGATTTTTAATAAGAAATACTTTATTCACATAAATAACCCAGCAAGACAGCAATGTCACAATATAACAACCCGACGGCAGTCCTGCGTTTTCACTCTAGTCACCACCAGGAACAAGTCACCAAAATTACGAGAAGGCAAGAAAGTGCGCACTAAATTCAGAGTTTTCTGGAAAAATGGTCCACAATATACTTAGGCCTACTCAAAAAAAATCGAAAAAGCCGTGCGCAGCCGTTGTATGCATGGGGTAAATTAAATTGTCGTTACGCAAAGAACATAATGCCAACATCTGTGATTGCACTTTGTTCTTTGTTTGTTATATTCATATGGTGTTTGTGGACTACTATGGTCATTTATACCAATTTTTTTTACAAATTTTTATTCCGTAACTGCAGGCTTGTAGCACGGCCACTTCTAGGCTTTTATAAGACATCTCTTACACGGATGAGATGGCGAGGAGGAGCCTAGATAAACTCCAACACTTTGGTAGCAATTCTGGACTGATTGCACTGATTTATAGCCTATAACTGCTCGCTCAAATTGTCCCCGGCCTCTGGAGAAAGCCGAATGGTGATTTCATAGTAATGAACCAAATTACGGTGTCCGTGTCTGAAGTAAAATATCTTGCCTTCCTTACAACGTATGCAGCACAGGGTCAACGTCGCATCACGATTAAAACAAAGACAGCATAAAAATATGCCAACTTATGTCGTTGTTATAGGTATTCAGTCAGCTAGGGGCTGGATCATCGAATTGGACAATTCCGT
This sequence comes from Botryllus schlosseri, assembly GCA_000444245.1. Lineage (NCBI taxonomy): Eukaryota > Metazoa > Chordata > Ascidiacea > Stolidobranchia > Styelidae > Botryllus > Botryllus schlosseri. The sequence continues at coordinate 15,011 of ATSW01002636.1, read as the reverse complement.
TATTTGCAAATAAATGCCTTGCCCTATGATCAGTAACATAATGTATACTTTATGTATAAGCGTTATGATAAAGGATTCCAGTGAAAATCAAAGGTATGGATTTTGGCGTCATTATGTACGACTGGTCCGCCCAGCCAACGATAAAAATGTTTCAATCCGGCCTGCGAACCAAATTGAGTTTGACACCCCTGGCTTATTCATATGACTAAATGAATTGTTTTGTGACGTGATCACTCCAATCCTGAATTATATATCCACACTCCACAGGTATGCACCTAGTTTGGGTCGCGACCAGCTATTTGAGAACCCTCGCGTTAGGCTATCAATCCGTCGCTCGCTGCATTTTCTCGTGGCGCATAAAATGTTGTCAGGCACAAATGAGTGACGCGAAATCATCACTTTTGCTGCCTGTCTGCAATACCAAATTTTACGATCGTGCGTTGAGTCATGATTTTTACAACAATCTTGTCAATATATATTCGAAGGTGCTGAATTTACTTTATGTTTCGGTACGACTCACACCATAACAGATTCAGCAGATTTCTGCGGTTACATAAGACGGCATTTATTTGTGTTCAATTATGCTCATAGTTATTGAAAAAGACAAAACGTTTGCTGACTAATGGACACGAAATCCCATGTATATACAGTACACGTACACATACACATTCCACCTACATATATTGGGGATATAGATATGCTGAGTAAGGGTATAATTTAAAAGAGCAGACTGCGCGAAACTGTTTACCGCTATAACGGCATAAAAGCACGTTTTGTAAATTACCCCCATATCAGCATTAAAAATATTTGTTCGCTACAGTTCTCGTATAGGCCAGAAGTCACCACTGGATTCGACAAGGTTTCAGAATTCTAATTTGAGTTTAGTCTCGTGGCATGAGGCGGGGATGAGAACAGTTGATATAGGTTATAAGTTGCACCAGTTAGCCTATATTTAATGATGTAGCCAGGGCTATCACCGTGAATATTTTATCGTTGCAAAACTGTGCCTTGGGCCCAGGAAAAAACTGTTATACATCACCGTTCACGACAAAAATAAGGGTTGATGGAGCACTGAGGTTGAAAAATAGGCATGATGAACCCGCCATTTGCATACAGGTAGCCTATTACGCATCAACAAATTTGAACGTTTCTCGAAATAAAATATAGGCGACTATTAGTTCGGATACAGATACATGTTTTTAATTGAACGTATGTGATGAGGAACTAAGTTCTATTTTATTCAAGTGTGTGATGTGGGCCGTAGGGTGGGTAGCTGGGGTGGGTAGCTACAGCTATACCATCTTTTATCGTACCGTGCAGTAAACATCCAAGTTTTTCCTCTAGCAAATAAGATAAATATTGTTGTTTTGTTTCCAGAAAAAGCGCTAGTTTTAAAAAAAATGCACTAGCAGTAGGTCAAGTGTAAAACGACTATATCCAGTGCTATATTTCCCTATAGGACAATCAAGACTGACTTTGCTGGTTTCTGCAGACCCCTATGGTCGATGACCACTGTATTTTGACGATATAGACATGGGCGAGTGAATCGAGTGGCATGACATAGTTTTACAACTCAAAAGAACCGGAATCGAGCTCTCATATGTACTAGTACTACATTAAAATATATTGTCCTAAAGCGTACAATTGAAAAGTCGCGTATCTTAGTGGGCGACAATTATAGATTGATATGCGTGAGGAAAGTAGGCCTTCATCTGCCGCGCGTTTTGACTCCGCATTGGCGTGACGGTAACCATCATTTTCAATCGTAAATATTTTAGTTGCGAATAGTTTTATATTCATGCTTCAGTACGATATTACGATATTTATTGCCATTGCCGATGTGAACCCGCTTGGCACGGTGTCAAATCATGCCATTTTGTGGTAACCAAAGTACGGCAACTGATATTCTGTCACTCTAGCATTATTGTTTTTACGCTCTTGTCGAATGTAGTTCTCTATCCTACTCACGGAGTCAAACGTACTCACTACTTATGTCTCACTTACACTTACTTATGTCTTTCACTTTCGTTCTAATCCAGGCAATTACCATGTCCTCACCTCACAAACTCCGTATGAACAATTGAAATGATTTCAATAATTCGGACCACGCATTACCTGCAAAAATGACTCGAATCCTCCGCCAGGCATCGTAGGTCCGTAATTTGTTTCTATACTATATCTAAGCGGCAACTTCTTTGTGGGCGTCGAGTATATATAGTGGACCCTACAATGTCGTATCACAGTATAGCTGTACCGATATCGGAGTATTGTGTTTCAATTGTTCATTATGTTTTTGCTGTTCCGACTCGGTGAATACCTTGTTAGGGCTTCTGTAGATAGCAGTCATGCAACAAGGGACTCAATCCATAATGTATTTACCATTATATCAATGGACGACGTACCCACCATCAGTTCCATTTAATTTTATCGCGCAATGCATGCAATCGAAAATATCAATGATCGCTAATGAAAATGTTGAATAACCAAAAAAATCAAGTATATTCTGAACATAAATTTTGCATATATAATAGTATATAGATATGTGACCTAACACATACGTATAGGCCTATATCCATCATATAATTTTGCGCGTTGATCATCTTTTATTGAATCTTCTTGCTGTCGTCATATTGCTCACGCGAAACACAATTTCCCCACCTCAGTTATTAAGACACGGTACGTTCAATTTGTTATCGCAATAAGTCATGCACGTATGAGTAAGTTATTACGAGATGTGGGTTTGCGAAATGGAGATTAGTTGGTCAAATGTTGACCGTGATAAAGTGGTCGATAGCTGAACGAGTTAGTTCGAGTGCACTTGGCATCCGATGTCGGGATACGAATATATTTAGCTACTTAATTTATAACAGGATGGCAATGTCACCAGACATGCTTTTACCGGTAAGGGTCCAATTATAAGGTCGTTAATTCGCATGCTGTTTGGCCCTTACTTTCTTTTCCCATACGTCATTTTTAAAGCGGGTGTAGTGAAACTGGTGTGTTTCTGATTAACGTGTATTGCCTTGGTACAGCTTCACATAATTTCAGGATGCTATAAATTTTGAAGCTTGGCGTGTGGGACTGGTGGCTATCCTATGTGTACAGAGCCACGATTTTGATTGATAGGTTGGCCAGATGCCGGCTTCCAAGTATATAAATGCGTCGAGCGAGCAAACTAGTCAAGCTGCCACTTGAGGCACAGACAGAGTATCTGTTTACTATCTCGCTTGATGTGAGCGACGTGTTCTTGAAATTGGCGTTGCTCAAACCGTTCTTTGCGTATCAAGTATTGCGGCTTTCCATTTTGTCGAATTTATTTATTCTGGTACCTCTATACTAGGGTTAGGATGCTGACTGCTGGTGCATATGCATATCCATAGTACATAGCAAAGGTCTCTTGATATAGGACTGATTGCGTTGTGCCGGGCTGGCAGTTAGACATCGGATACAAGACATCGAAGAACCGATGGCGCTTACGGCAACAAAGGTAACGATGTAAATAGTCTAATGTGAGCGATTCGTAAATGACTTCGAGCTTAGTGGTTCAGACAGAGCTCCAAAAAGTCATACAATCACTTTTTTTGGTTAAGTACGACTCGTGAATAACTTAACAGACAGGAATCTTGCTCCCGAATGTGTTCGCCATAGAATTGCTGGATGTTTTGATATTTCAATTATACTCATGTATTGTATACCGCAGTGAACTTGTGGTCAATCTGATCCTACAGCGTCGTTAGAATTTGGACAATGCTAGGACGAGATCTACCGACGCGTTGTTTATCACTCATAAGTTGAATTTAATCAGAAACATATGATTTTGGGTCCAAGTTAGAATAATCGGTCGCGCCGTATACATCTCCAGATTTACAGAGTGGCACATCTTGTGCTATATTGTAGCGCTGATATAACAATTTGCTATTGAAATTACATACTAAATATATATGCAGATTGCATATAATGTCTAGACATAATTCAGCGATATTTACGTTCGATTGTTCATGTATAATGGCGCGCAGTAATTTCCCAGGTGTTTTGACAGAGTCATAATTGGCTGATGCAACGACCCCCCTCCGAAAAGTGAGAAATTGGTATCAAGTTGGTTCATGAACTCATTCTTGAAGAGACTGTTATACTTTTGAGTTGAGATATGCCCCCTTTCCAGCAATATGGTACACCAACTCCTGAGAATAGGCTACAGCTCGATCACAACTACAGTAGTTCCACATAGAATTTCATTCAGCATCATCATAGTTGGTGTTGAAAGATTTAGTTCTGGTTTTGAGCAGGAAATATTAAACCGGTCAAATTCTGGTTTTTCAGACATCTGTGGACATCCGGTCTCCGTCAATATCAAACATGAACAACTCGTGCGTCAGTGAATGTAACCCGGAACATATAAGAATCTCCAGCGTGCTGATAGCATTTGGGGTCGTGGCAATGATAGAGAACGTCTTACTGATCTTTGTAGTCACCTCTGTGAAACTTACAACGAAAAGCAAACTTCTAACATTCCTGTGGAACTTCTCGCTCGCTGACGTATTCATTGCATTTACATTCGTCTTTTTTCATACAAGGACAATTGTGACGTGTCCAGAGGTATACACGTAAGTACACCTGTATACCTGTATGGTTAAGAATGTAGCTTATTTGTGTTAGTAGTTGACTGGAACAGGTGGACATTATGATATCCTCAGCAAAGAATTAGAGACTGGAGGCGGACCAATCATCCGCCCATGTATAGTGGAGACTTCCTAACTCTTATTTACTTAACTATATTGGATGATAACTGGTCAGATAGTTGATGGAAGACAACTGGTTTTCACAATAAATTTTATAACAGCAATCATATCATATCTTGCCGTAATCTCTGCGCTGGCTACATATTCTATGCAACACACTTTTAAATAATTAATACAATAATATTTTTGGAGTGTAATAAAACCGAAAACTGAAAATAGTCTGAACCGATTACAACCTAATATTCGACTAAACTCATGATCACGTATTTTCGCATTTTGCATGATTGGTAACCATAAGAATACGCGATGGTAAACACATTATGCATTGTAATACTGGGGAATTGGCAATATAATGTTTGAAAGTTTCCACTGTGGATGCATTCTTGTGTTTGCGAGAGCGTCCAGCTTTTAACAAATTATACCATTCCATTATGTAACAAATAAACTATGCTGCTTATATTACACTGAACATTCATTCCCTACGGAAAGAGTTTATCACCGTGAAATCCTTGTTCGAACTGTTCTACTTTCCACAATTCATAAACAATCTTTATGTAATTTACGACATAATGATAGTTTTTAGCAACATTTTTAGTGTTGGGTTACGTTCGTATCGGGGCCCCGTCATGCAATGACAATTTCATGAATAGACGAAGCAACACGAGGAAACATTAGCCCCAGAATAGAAAGGTAGCCTACAACTTGAATTGAGCAACTCGCGAAACGTAAATACAACGATAACGGCGATACGGCATTTCCATTATCACGTCAGATTAAACTGGGAGTTGAAAATCGCCTATAGATAATTTTCTCTGTACTCCGACGAGGCGACAGGAAACATGGAGAGCCGCGGAACATCGGTTACAACAATATGGCTGCAACTTGGGTTCGAGTCCGACCGAGGTCGACTTCAGAATTCCAACCTAAGTGTTGGAGGTTTATCTAGGCTCCTCCGCACCATCTCATCAGCTTGCGTGGTGTCTTACAAACGCCAAGAAGTGGGTCGTGCTGCAAGTCGGCAGCTACGGAATAAAAAAAAATAAGAAGGAATATCTAAATAAATGACCACAGTCGACAAACACCATAGACAACAACATGACTGAAACTGTACAATGACAGCCACCATATGAGTTTCATAATAAAGTCACGGGAATGAACATTGAGCTCCCGCAAATCACAGTAACCGCGATCAAAGCATAAAACTATAGAAATTAAACATGGAACGGCAACGACCGATTTTGCAGCTTCGTTTCGCTTCGCCGAGGCTGGAGTGGAGAATTGTTTTGCGTAGGATTTATGTAGGATTTCTGGCAATCCACAAGCTATCTTCCCGAGCGCAGGAATTATTGAATCTGGTCTTGATCGAAAGCTACTGTTGCACCGATTCCGAAAATATAAATTAAAATAATGATCAGGCACTGATCCACCTAGAATCCGCCCTCCAAGTCTAAAATATCGGCATTGTTCGAACAATCGGAGAGTCGCAACGGGTCATTGTTATGGCCATTGCGTTGCGGTTACCCGCAGTGCCCCTTGAGCGGGAAGGATGACCTTTTCTTTTTAATAGTCATCGCTTCGGGTAGCTTTTTCATAGAGGGACTCTTGGCTTGAATATAGCCCGAAGGGGTTCAAGGGATGACAAAAGGTTGGTAACCAGTGGTATAATGGCTATTGTGGGTATAGCGCACGTCAGCGATTCCGATCACCGAAACACAAATAGAACTTACATTTCGGTTAGAGATAAACGTTCCTTAAGGATGAAATAGCCTACATACTAAATATGACCACATTGTTTACTCCGCGCTCTCCGATCATTGCTATACCGTTAACGAGCTTCTATACGAGTTATAAGGAGTGGGATGTATTGGTTCTCACACTAATCCTTCGACAACGGATGAACTACGGAGTGCGCCTGCATTGTTACCTCAAATAAATCTCTATTACGATTGTGGTAATAGCGCATTCGAGTTTTTGTTGACTTCAAGGAATAACTTTAGGGTATGGCCTACTTAGTGGTGGTATTGGTTGCGTTCCGTAACGTCCGTTGCGTAAAGTCGAACTTTACTCTATATAGCTGTCCTCATAATGCCGATATCGCGGTTGCGTACATAACATGTAGGCTACTGTACAATGTATAATGGATATACGTCATGTATAAACTGAACAAGTGAACATTGCCCAATCCTTGGTAATAATAGTTTTAAATTGGCTTCTGACTCAAGGTCAAGACCTCTAAATAATTTATAGCAATAAAATATTGATCACTCTTTATCCATTGGGAGAACTTGGGTTAATCGTCCGGTCCCAGGTGTAACCCGTCTAGATTTACACGCAATCAGCGTCTTGTTATCGCCACAGGAATCCGGAATAAACCATCTCTTATTACATTACGTTACAGATGCGGGCCTAGTCACATGTGGGAGATGTTTGGCATCCAAGCAGTATTCATCGCGTCCCTTCTAGCGTCTTACCTATTCGTGATGGCGGTAACCGCAGACACTTTCATAGCGGTGACATGGTCGCTGCATTACACAACTCTCGTGACCACGCGGCGCGTGAAAATCGCGGTCATCTGCATCTGGACGTTTTCTGTCGCTATCTCGCTGCTGGGGATTGGTCTTATGTTATGGTGGAACCGTCCGAAAGGACACTCGATCATGACGTTCGTTACGGCGTCGTTGTGCATGATGTTCGCGGCTGCCGTCATCGTGGTGAATATCATCATCGTCTGGTCAGCGTGGTACAGCGTAAACAGAGGTAAGAGCGCACACGCGTCGACTCATCGGAATATATATTATTCATTCTTTTCTTTATTATAGTCATAGAGTGCGTATATATATATTCTTCGGTGATGCAACCAGCTACGGAACAGAGATGGCCAAAGTTGTCACATATAGTAGAAGCAGTAGTAACTACTAACTAGTAACGTCGTAAATCGCTAGTCAAGTACAAGTAGAAGTAGTGATTTCCAAGTAAGTGTTAGAGACATATAGTTATGCATGAAAAACACTGAAAACTGTTACGTATTATATAAAGTCATAAACAGTAGAGTATGTATAGTACCGGTAGCCCGCGAGAACCAAATGAGTCGTCCGCGATCGCAGTATAGCAAATATTCAACTAAGATTTGAAAGTCAACTGGAGAAGGGTTTCGTATGAACACTGAACAGCAGTTGAATATGGGTCAGTCGACCCTATAAGGAACATACGAACTCAGTTTTCGATCGGGGCGTTGCTCGTGTTCGTCCACGCGGAGGCTTAACGGGAATCTAGTTAATATGGTCATTACCGAGAATGGACACCACCGAGAATGGACATTACTGAGAATGCAATATATGCAATGCAGGCATGTTATGCATATGTACAGGTCGTGTGGGTGCATCACGGCGTTGCCACATTCGGTATCGATGCTCAGGTATAAATTTCTCGACAACGTCAGTCCCAGTAAGCTATATTCTTGACATTGGCCATTCTCGGTGGTGTTCATTCTCGGTAATGACCATTATCGGTAATGTCCATTCTCGGTAATTGCATTCTTGGTAATGTCCATTCTCGGTAATGGTTTTCTCGGTACTGGTATTGGTATAGAACCCGCATTAATCAGTACCCAAGAAGTAGCTGTCGGTTTCAAAAAAGGTTGGTGACCCCTAGACAAAACCTACTAGAGTAGCCTATTGGTAAGTAGAAATAACGCCGTAAATTACTACTTAAGTAAAGTTAGTACAAGTTAATAAGTAAAAAAGTAAGTATTCTAGGCATAGTTTTGTTTAAAAAACTGAAAAATGTAAAGTAGAATCAGATGTAGTCTAAAATCGTAAACACTTGAGGAAGTAATGCGAGTAAGCAAAATATACTTGGAATACTTCGAAAAGTAGAAGTAATGCGATATTGACCACCTCTGTTACAGAGCTACTGCAATGTGTTCCCACTCTTTATGGGGCTTCAAACTAAAACCATTCGATTTTATCCGAAAGAAATAAACTGTAAATGAATTCCTATGCCGGACCTCCCTTGTCCGCATCATGTCACTTTTATTCCTACTACACCAAATGCGTTAAGACTAGAGGTCGACTGATATTAATTATTGGAGGCCGATATCGATGCCGATTATCGACACACTCATATGGCCGATTACCGATAACATGAGCCGATATTAATATGGGAGGAGCAGATACCCATTTCCACAAAAATATTATATATTAGGCAAGATGGCACTTGTGTGCCGCAGAAAGCTGTAGAACAAACAAGCAAACTGAAACCAGAAAGAATTGTTGCTGAACTCTGCACAACTGTATATTCATTGAAATTTAGGCTGCCCGAAATTCAAAACGTGATACAAAATTGCAGATCAGTCCAGTAGAGGTAGGTTGTAATGCAGGAAGCACAGTTTCTCTGTATGCCTAGCCGTTAAGCTTGTCTTGCAAGTGTAATTTTTGACATATTTTTGATATAAAATATCGGCCGCGATATCAGCCATCATAGGCCGATATCGAATATCTGTAAAGTTCCAAGTATCGATAATCGGTCGACTTCTAGTTAAGACATGCCCGGTTCCAGCTTGCCAGATACAAACCCAGTAGAGGTGTTCACACCGCGGTATATAACCGCAACGCCGTCGCCTATCATTTTCCCTGTGATAATTCATGCACTATCTGTAAAAGCGACATTGAGACACGAGTGATGTGCGAGATAAGGATGTCGAGGCGATTGAATACTCTAAACTTGAGACTCCGCGTATTAATATCGTATGAGAATGTAGGGAGGTATATAGAAGCGAGTAATCTCGGAAGAGACACGGAATGTAAAGAACACTGTCGCAACAAGACGATACAGTAGACCTAACCACAATAAGTAGATAAAGTATATATTTCAATCGAATCCAATATTAATGTTACATAAGGCTACAAATGACGCTTCCCCGCATGACGCACAGCATTTCCGGGATAGCATGAAGGTGTGGTGCAAGACTTCGAAAGCCTTACAACGCTATACATCTGCACCTTCCTTGTCCACAATGTACATTATGCACTCATGGTATGCATATGCACACTTGCACAGATCTTGTGTATGCATATCATGAGCGGTGTACATTAGGGATACCTAATACCATGTCCTCATTTAAGATAGGGTTATCCTGCGTCCTTTTTAGGAGGAATTTTCCTCTTTTTTTCAATAAATTGAAAATGTCATCGGAGCACGCCTGGATTTCTTCTTTTTGGGGAATTCGGCATCTAGCTCTTTCTATAAAAAGTATTAAGATGCGACCATAAAACGCAACTCCGACGCAGCGTACGTCAGAGTTTGTTAAAAAAAATCGGGTAAATTGGCAGTCAAGTCACAGCGACGACCTTTTTTTATTAGCCAACACAGTACTATCGGCCGAAAAATTTTCAAACTCACCAGTCTTCTTGCCCGGTGCTGAAACTTTCAGAATTTTTGAAAAGTGTCCTCTTTTTCAGGCTCTCAAAATATGGTAACCCTATTTAATAGTAGTCTTCTTTTATTTGTAAAATGTAAAATGGTCTCGGGGTACCGCCAAATGTACTCGTTTTTCACAATTCGTCTTCTTTTATAGCTTTGAGAGTTGGGCGACTGTACATATGCAACTAAAAAACGTCATAAAATAGACGTAAAATCTGGATTTCGACGGAATTGAAGCAAACTTATTAAAAACCCGTCGTTGGCAGGTTGACAAAAATAAATAGGTCAACTCTAACAGATTGTAGTTAGGAGCGGGCCATCCGAAAAATAACTTTTTTTTACGCAACGCAAATACATTGGCCGTAAAAATTTCGAAATGACGCGTTTTCTCGTCCGGTATTTTAAATTTTGTAACGTGTAAAAAGTGCCCTCCTAATATGACAACCCTATGTAGGCTATATGCCGCCAAGGACAAAAAAAACACCCCATTAAAAAACTAGTGCTGGGCACAATCGAGTGCTCGAATCTGAATCGTGTATTAACACTTTGACTGCCAACAATCCTAAATATAGGATTTTACCCAATCCCATAAACTGCCAGCGATCCTATATTTAGGATATTTTTGAAATGAGTACAGTAAAGTCCGGAATTGGTTTTATCCCCGGACTACGGCTGTATCCGAGGCTACTAAATAGGCTTGTTGTCATAAACCCCCTTTTTCGTTGCCGGAAGTATTTTTTTAAATCACATTTGCATACAATAGGTCAACCTTTTTTTGGTTTGACCACTAGGTGGCTTTTCATAAAATGAGCAGCAAAAAAATTGAATTATTTTTATAATTCCTTGATGTTTAAAAATTTTTTTTTTTCATTAGTTGCGCAAGGTTTGCACTTATCAGCACGCCCGATTCCAGCCAAATATCCAACTAGTCGAAAATTCATTGTTCGCTGGCGTTTACTGGCAATTTCCATAATAGGCCTTGGCAGCTAAAGTGTTCCGATGACTCTACTCTAGGGTTGCCATATTTTGTGTCAGAAATTCCGGAGGCTCTTTAGCGCCCACTAGTGGGGTTCAAAATTGGTATGAGCACATTGTTGATCATTATGACGTCACACCAGCAAAGCTTTGTCCATCTACAAGAGATGGTTACGACGCGATTCAGGAGTATGTGGTTGACTGGTTGTGTGTTGTAAGTTGTAACCAGGGCCGAAGCCACATTTTTTCAGCCCCCTCGCTCACAAATAAACACTGATTTTGGGCCCACCGTAGGGTAATCGATGCAACTTTGACGATGCAACAATGAATTACGTCAATAATATTGGTTCTTCCATATATTACTATATAATTTTGATCCTCTTTCCACCCAAATGATCAGAGTTAGTGGTAGAGCTGGAAAGCAGGTGGTGGAGGATGATGACTTCGAAAATGCACGCAGGGTAATTGTACATCGTTAAGTCATGTTCATGTCACACAGATAAGATTATTTTTCAGCCTAATACCGGTGCGCAATGCACCACTGAGCTTTATAAACACCGCACATCCGGTGGTTTCCAACCTTTTATGGTCGCGACTCCATTTCCAATTTGCCGTCGACGAGCTCCAAATTTGATTAGCTGATTACTAATTAAAGGCAGACCCATTTGCCCAGACTTACTCATGGCCAATTTCGGAAGCTGATTACGTTCAACATCTTCTCGAACCCCAGAATAAAGGCAAACTACCCCCAGGTTTAGAACCACTATCTTTGAATAAAGCATCAAAACGGCCTAAACCGACTCTATGAATATACCGTTATTTTGTATTTGCGAATAAAATTAGACTTATTTGTGTAAATTAAAGCTATTTTAATCGCATTTGATCGCAGTTGTTACGAGGGTGGTAGTCCCCATATTAAAACCAATATATGCGGTACTAAATCGTGCGAAGCGCGAAGAAAAATTTCATGTAGCATAAATCTGCCGAAAAATAGTATTGTTTATGTTAATTGACGAAAAAATTATGAGCTTATTTCAAGCCATCAAAATTCCGGACATTTAGGTATATTTTAGAAATCCCTACCGGACGCAGTTTTAACAGTGAAATTCCGGACATGTCCGGGAAATTTTGGACGTATGGCAACCGTACTCTAGTCGAATAGGGAGAGATGATTTATCTTGGTACTGAAATTATATGTACGATCCTTAATGTCACTAAGAGTTAGCTACATACACAGCCACAAAGTGTAATTAAAACTATGGTAGATAAATACCAAATTACCTTTTGGTATAACCATAGTGTCCTATATTGGTGTGGGCACAAGCAAATCTCACAGTTCAGTGGGATAGGTTTACGACACACGTTCCGTTTGGTCAAAGGCAATTTGACGGTAATTTATGACCGGCTTGACGAGCAGTAAACTTGATAAAACGAGTGTCAATAGAAAGATACCGCGGTACTGATTGCGACAATATAAATTTTATTATTCTCGTGGTCCCGGACCCCCCAAAATCAGCCTCGAATGTTGCATTGTAACGGAGTTTGGTATTGTGACGCAATTATGCCGTCTGAGAAGCTAAGGAGCAAGTGCGGACGAGAGTGAGAGTGTGAATGCTCAATCGGTTGCGCAACAATGGCCAATACACTTGAGATTTGCCCTGCTCTTAACCTGCTCCCAGACGGCATTGTTGCGTCACAATACCAAACTCCGTTACAATGCAACATTCGAGGCTGACATCGGAGGGTTCCAGGACCACGAGCAGAATAAAATTTATATATAGACTATATGTATATGATAGTGAAAAATTTCGCCCCCCCCCCCTTATCGTCATATCACAAAATCCAACCGGCATGCTAGCAACCCCAACAGATTGATTGATGGCATGGAAGGTTATGACTGTTGATGAGAGAATTCAAAAATATGAAATTAGGTCTCTATATAGAGAAAGACGCGTGAATTGGAGGTGAATCGAGCAGAGCGCGAATTTTTCGTCTTCAGTTGACCGCTTCTTCGCGCCCCCTTCAGATGCTTTCACGCCACCCTAAGGGCAGCGCGCCCCCAGGTTGAGAGCCACTGCTATAGCCAACAAACCAGACACGTAAAAAGTCGTTAACGGATTAATCATGGAAATGCGCAGACCGTTATATTACACAAATTAGACTGAATTCATGATAGGATTTGTCCGACATTGGTTTGTCTGGAAAACACCGTCGGATAGCGCTGGGATACGTGAGTGTAGGTGTGTCCAGCGAGCAGGTGAGGGTACAAGGTACACAGGTAGGCTATTTCAAGGTTAACCCCTTCCGTGCCGGGACACATGAAGACATGAAGTTTTGGCTAAAATACAACTGGTCAAAGTGCGGTGGTAAAAAGCGCGGTGTCGATAAAACCTTGGGAAAAACTGACTATCGCTGGTTGGTAAAAACCTTCGATATTGATATGTCCCGTCGTCGAACTGGTCGGCACCGAATAGTTCCGTCATTGCACATTTGAATTGACAATAGTACAAATTCGAGACCCACGGAGAAAAATAATGCACTATACCAATTTGAAATCGCGTGCGTCGGATATATTGCATAAAGCTTTATGCTGCGTACAGCTGCTGTCTGTGCATTCTCTGATGTCATACATCCCCGTATAAACGCAGCATACTGTATTAAAACATACTTTTTGATGTGTGTGGCTTGGGTCTTGAGATGCCATTTAAACTCAGATTTGGGTCGAGGTCTAAAATATGGTTACCATATTTCTGCAACCCAAATTACGGACATTCTTTAGCGCCCACTAGTGGATTTCAAAATGAGATATGATGTCACACTAGCAAAGCTTTCCTCATAGACCAGAGGTGGTCACGATCCGGTTCAGAAGCATTGTGTCTGTGTGTTGTGTAACCGAGACCGAAAGCACATGTTTTCAGCCCCTTCCTTCCCAAATAAACAATGATTTTGAGCCCATAGTATGTATAGGGTAATCGATGCAACTTCTGGGATGGGGGGTGCTTGTTATATGAGTCTGGTTTCTATATACATCTGGTCGTTAAATTATTTGAATGAATTCTGATAATAATATTTGTTATTGCATATATTACTATATAGATACTATACTCTCCGCCCACATGATCAAAGTTAGCGGTAGAGCTGGTGGAGGATGATGAGGTCGAAAATACAGGGAGCGTAATTGCACATCGTTAAGTCGATAATATTGTTTATCAATCTCATGCCGGTGCGCACCACTTAGCTTTATATACACCCCACACCCCACATCCAGTAGTTTCCAACCATTTATGGTCACGACTCCATCTCCAATTTGTAAATGTTCTGTGGCCCGGATCAGAATTTGACGAGCTGATTACTAAAAGAAGTCAGCACGTTTGCCCTGACTTACTCACGGACTATTTTGGAAGCTGATTACCTTCAACATATTCGCAAACAACAGAATAAAGGCAAACGACCCCCCACCCCCCGTTTGGAACCACTATCTTTGAATAAAGCATTTAAACGGCGTGCCTTAACGTTCTCTAGGAATATACCATTCTCATATAAGTGCGATTACAATTAGGCTTATTCCAGTAAATGAAGGTTGTTTTTATTTATATTTTATTGTAGTTTTTGCGAGGGTGGTAGTCTCCGTGTTAAAATCAATAAATGTGATAGTAAATCGCGCGCAGCACGTAGAAAAATATCATGCATTAGCATAAATATATTCCCAAAAAATATTGTTTTTATGCTGATATACGAAGGAAATTATGAGCCTACGTCAAGTGTTCAAAATTCCGTACATTTAGCATATTTTAGAAATTCCTCCCGGACGCTAATTTGAACAGTGAAATTCCGGACATGTCCGGGAAATTCCGGACGTATGGCGACCCTAGTCTA
>ATSW01002634.1:0-11682 GCA_000444245.1 Botryllus schlosseri | reverse complement strand
CGAAGCTTGCTATTCTTCGTGACAAGGACGACATTACAGGATTCGCGGGGTTTAGGCAAGGGAATAGTTCAGCAAGATAGTGTTTTTCATCCTCGGAGGGCTCATCTGGTTCTTTCACGTTGATAGTGAGCCGTCGTATTTTCTCGTGAAGCAAGTCGTCCAAATTGCCGCGGTCGTGCTCAGCTAGTGCGATATTTCCTGAAAAGCTACCACGCGCGAAAGTACATTTTGGAAAATGTGTAAGGTGTATTTCCGATACGTCGTCTATGGGTTTCCAATTGCGAAGAACACCGAAGCAGCTAAAGCACTGCGTTCTGTCTAAGTTACCGAGATAGAAAAACCCTTGTTTCGCCAACTCGCCTACTGCGTGGGGTATTGGATAGCTAGGCCATTTCTTGAAGGTTTCGCGTCGCTTCGATTCCCTTTTCAAGTCGAGGTTCTTAATCAAACACGCGTGTTCTCAGTCAATGATATTCGCAAGTTTTATGTCGCTGTTATTGACTTGCGGTGTCTCGATTTGGAGTTTAAACTCCCGTAATAGACTCCTGAAATTTGATCTTTCAACGGGAATATTGAATACGTGTCGAACACAACTCGCTTCATGACAACTTACATTCGAATCCTTTTCAACCCATTTTTCGAGTGAAATACTGCATCCGAAACATTTAATTTTGTCTTCGAACCCTAGCCAGTAATATCCGTCAGATGCTAAATCTGCACGTTTTGGGTATGACAATCTCGAAAACCTGGCGAACGTTGCGAGTCTATATAATTCGGTGCGGTGAGAGCCCGACGCGATATATACACATCCTTGTACTGGCGGATCCGGATCGAAGTGTTTTTCCATAACAGTCTCTCATTTTGGGAAACTATTTGAGAAATGTATCATCCTAAAAACACACAAAACCATTACTACGAATCTTCGATAGCAATTCACATATTGGCAACAATAATGTTATTTGCTGTGAATTCAAAACCATAGGTGAATATTGAAAGGTCACGAAGACAGAGCTCGTTCTCTGGGTAATTTTTAATCTTAGGTGCTGACTTTTTCCGGCAAATTACCATCGCCAAAGGAGCGATACAAGACACTTAATGTCAATACAAAATCGAACGGACAACATAATTAGCAGGACTTTGCGTGCAAATATGCGTATTGCATGAAAACAGATTGTTTTCAGACAGCAATATGGGAGACAGGTGTTTATTTGCATCGACAAAGAGCAGTTGGCACGCACTTGGTTATCACACTGATATTTCATAAGGATATCCGATATCGATAAATAGCATTAAATGTGCGAACAATGCAACTGTTACTGGCCATATCGATTCATAAACAATATTCTGCTACCACGACCACTTTTCAAGTGACTCAACGTTGTAATGCTCACTCTTAGTATAGGTATTTGAATAAGTTTTTATGTATGGCATTCGATTCTACTGTCATATGTCTTAGTTCAACAACTTGGTTACGAATTATAGCTACACAAACGTTTTATAGTCGAGAATCTACTGTTTGGGGTAGTCACACAAGATCAGAACTATAACGAATCGCACCATTTTCACGAACGTCAGCGTTGACATCGGAATATTCTGTAATCCATTATAGATCACAAGCTTCTTTTCACGAGTTTCATTCTCACATAGGGAGATCAGTAATAATCGGCTCTATGTCGTCGCTTTCGGGAATATACAAGGAAACACTCCGAAATAGAATATTTATAATAGAGAGGTAAACAATCATATTTGACCATCTTCTCATATGGTTATTCGATCAACTGCCATGGACGCTCTCGATACACCAGCCTCTGAATTACAAGGCATCGGTGCTGTATTCCAAGCCATATATAAGAGTCTCGTATAATAATGCACGGCGGTTTCCGCTGAATATTTGAGACACACATTTTTTTTTGACCGTCACGCTCTGCAAGAGACCGTATTTTAATGCTCAACGGAAATGATCCCCTAAAACTACTTGAAGTGGAAGTAGAATTGACTGCCTTTGCATTTACTCAAGTAAGTAAGTAGTTTTGAAAACAGTCTTAATCTGTTCGCATGGACTGTCAAAATCTGCGAATCGAGCTATGCGGCAGGGGCAGAGAGCTTGATTCGTATTAATGCATCATGGGAGGTATCAATTCCCGGCAGAATAAGCATTGTTTCGCATCATGGGCATGCAATTTATAGTATTGATATGAAAAGGCGACACTAACACTTTGTTTTCTAGAAGACCCCGTTTTTAGGGAATATCATGGCATGGCGTCCTGCCCTATATTATAAGGCCCCAAGTTTAGGCGAACAGCAACACGTGGAAGTTGTATCGGATACGGTTTCATCACTTTTACGTGATTAGTATACGGTAATAACAAATATTATGGATCGTTAAAGTTGTATTTAGTGTAGCTTTATTTTCGGAAAATAGAGGCATTACTACACTTGCTTATATGCTTCAACATGTATCTTCTGCAGACAAAAGAACTAAAAGTAATTCGAACTTAAAGTATGATACTTGCAGTGAAATACAAATACCACTTCTTAAAATCGGAAAATATATTGCATGTCTTTTGTCCATAAAACTTCAAAGGTGATCTGCTAAATCAGGTGTAACGTTCAAAAAAGCTGGATTTTCCAGATTAGCATAGGTAATTGCTAGATTGCGAATCGGTAGTTTTAAACGTTATGGTGGGCCATATTTACTGTGATGAAATATTTGATGTGGGCGACAATGCGGTGTGATAGGAACCAAACAATCCGCAATCCGGTATCTAAATTATATTCACTGATACTTTCATCAAAACAAATTTGTCACTTCATCAGTACTATGCGCGAAGCGCAACAAAATTTCTGGGCTTTACTTGACTTTTATAAATATTAAATCTTGTTCCTCCGTGAAAACAGCCCCGAAACTCCTCAGGCTAGCTTTCGTATTGGGGGGATAAAACTACTTCTAGTTGATAAGCTGAAAATAGCGAAAAGTAAGTAAGTAGATCACAAAATATTACGAAGTAGAAATAGAAGTAGAGAAAATCATATCCACTTGAGTAAGTACCAGAAGTAGAGCAGAACTACTTGAGTACTTCCAAAAGTAGAAGTACTTCGTTACTGACCACCTCTGATCGTTACCGTGTTGTAGCTGTTCTTGGGAGAATTTAGTGTATCATTGTCAGTTTATTATTATTTTCATCGTTTCAAAACACTATACAAAACTGCGATACAATGAAAGACATAAGGTGTCGAAACGAGTTGGAGCTTGGAGAAGTCATTGAAATCAGACACCCACCTTGGCATAGGTAAAATAGAAAAGAGGAATGCACACCGAATGAAAACTAAAGCAAAGAATATGAAAGGCAAGCGACAAAATGAGGTGGCATGGGGCGGAAAGCCAGATCGATATGTTAGGTCGTGGTCCGATAATCTGACTAGTATTCTAGTGTGTATGTGTGCGTGACTATTGTTATGTCTTTGTACAATGCATGTCGATCGCTGCTTCATCGCAATGTTTTTTCCAATAACGCTTTGTGCTTGGTATTGTAGCATGGTACGAATGTTCACTATATTTTCAGACTGCGCATGATTGTTTGTTGATATGAAGGATTGTTTACCGCGGCGAACCGTCCAAGATCGCACCGTCGTAATCAATATTCCCATTTCCATACACCAAATCGCCCTTGAGAGCGTTAGCCGATAACGACAAATCTTGTATTATTGCCGCCTTAAAAGATGGTTCGCTTGCAAGATTGAAAATATTAGGAATGAAATTTACATATCTCAATATATTGAAAATACGTCCTGCTGTAGTTGATAGCATGGCGGGTAGAGTTTGATTCGTTGTTTGTTATATTCATGGGGCTTGTAGACTACTAATACGGTCATTTACACCAGGATGATTTTCGTCATTTGTGTCCCTTAGCTACCGACTTGTAGCACTGCCCACTTCTGAGCTTCTAGAAGGCGTCGCTTACACGGATTATACGAAAAATAGGAGCCGGATCCCCGATTCATTGCACCACTTCACAAGCGATTGTGGACAGAGACAATGGGAATTTGGGTCGCAGGCTATAATCACTCAGCAAGTACGTCTACTTGCCTAGAGATAAGTTTTTTATCACTCGAATATAACGCCAAATATTCCCAAACTCGTATTCAGCGAAATTAAGCCATTCTTCTAGTATCCTACGAAACGAGGCGAACTTTTCCGATACGTCAGCGTACAATGGAATCGAGTATCGTATAGTTCTCAATACAGGAACCACATCGACGGAAGAGTCACGAGTCAGAAGAAAATGACTACGTTGATGTAATTAATCCAAACGAGTATTTTAAACCCCGACTGACATCATCGTATCACGCTCGATCGATCACGGCTGATTTATGGCCATCACTTGCTAGCGCAATTATTCCGCCAGTAGCATGTAAAATTTAAAAAATCCGCGCCCGGATAAGCGTAAATCCAAATGTAATCCAGTAAAAATCATCCAATACTCTGTACTCCCATCCGAATTCACGCTTATATGTATAGTATACGAGCCCCGATTCGTCGGCGTACAATGGAATCGAGTATCGTAGTTCTCGATACAGGAACCACATCGGTGCAAGAGTCACGAGTCAGAAGAAAAATGACTACTTTGATGTAATTGATACAAACGAGTATTTTGAACTCCGACTGACATCATCGCATCACGCTTGATCGACCACGGCTGATTCATGGACAATGGACATCATTTGCCAGCGAAATTATTTGGCGAGTAGCATGTAAAATCCACAAATCCGGGTCCGGATAAACGTAAATCCAAAAATAATCCAGTAAAGATCCTCCAATGCGTTGCTTTTCCATGCAAATTGACGTTCGTTTGTACCGTATACGAGGCTCGCTGCAGGCACATACGCCATCTACTGTCCTGAGCTGCGGCAAGTAGCTTTGGACGACGTCAATAACCGCTTGAACATGGCGGCTAGCAAGTAGCAGCAATCGAACCCCATATGATTATTCAAAACTATATGCTTACAATCATATCAATGTGATATACCATGGACTCAATGACACAAACGAGTTTGATTTGATAACACGTGCACCACACAGATAGCTTGCAGTCACACTCGATTGAACCGGAAATCATTGATCGAGAGATCCAAGAGAAATCATACGCCAGTTGAGTTTTAAAATATAAACAGGAGCAGGATGGTTTCATAATACCAAATCTTCACATCCGCGCGTCTCTTCGGCTGATTGACAGCGGGTCACGGTAGTAGTTTTGAATGTAGCCCTTAAAAACAACCAACTGTCCCCCACCCCCATCGAAGAACGACAATTCAACCAAGCGGGACTTGACACCGATTCCTGTGACCTTGACCATACGCTTGAAACATAGCATAAGTTGTCATCATCAGTCAATCAAACCCGCCATTACACGCCGAGTCACGCCAGGCGAACTTTTCCGTGTCGTCGGGTTACACACCATAGAGATCCAGAATGATTCGATCGTCATACACGGAAAATTACAGCAAAGATTACAATAACCTTGAGAAAACTCGTTTAATAATAAAACTTTATTCAACACAAACGACTTTTCATTATACGCAGATGGCACCCGTACTCAATTGAACCGGAAATCATTGATCGACATGATAGGTCAGCCGAGTTTTAAGTCGCCAGGCAGGGCCACTTCTAGTTTAGGAATCCACTCATCGCCCGATCGTGAGTTACGTAATTTTGCAAGCAGCCTTGAAAATGATACCAAGAATACACATATATCACCCTCATTTGAACCGAAAATCACTAGCCGTAGCGACATTACACCTTCAGCCACAGAAATTATTGATCAAACCTCTGCAGCAATCCGTCACGGGGGGAACTACCCACTGCAATTCTGCAAAATGCGTAAGTCGGTTATCCTTTGTTTCTTTATTATATTAGAGAAGTTGGTTTCTTTAAGTTAATAGACTGTATGCGGGCATCGCGCTCTTTTCTCCACTACTCATAGACTCTCATCGCAATAGACAAGAAATGCGAAAGAATTTCAAAATGCACGCTGTTAAAATATAAGAAGTGCACTTCGATAAGAAATATATTTGCTTTTCATTCATAGTTATTATTTTGCGCCCAAATAGCGATAGCTTATCGCGTTTTCGAGGCCTGTGCGAGTAAATTCGACACTACACCGTCTTCATTCCTTTAAGAAGGGAGAAAACCGATGTAACAGTTATCCGGGGTACAAATACATCGGTTATCCGGAGTAGTGCTGGACGGTAAACTTGAAATTTGGCTGTTATTTGACACTCTCGCACTCTCCGTATCATTATACTGCCAACTTGTTTTGTTACTGAGAAAAAAAGAAGGAAATATTGAGGCATCGAAGCAATAATTTCGTTGCGTCACGACTACGCTTGTGCAGTTTTAAATTCGTCATAAGTGAGCATTAAATTTCTTACGCAACAAGTACATCCCATGCGATGGAATTCGGACTTACTTTGTTCTTCACTTCCTGTTACATCGAAAACGACGCTTTAGCACAGAATATAACTTCAAGAAAGGCAGCCGTTTCGGTGAAACTCCTGGAAGAAAATGGAAGGCTCAGGCGATGTTGAAAAAAAGTCAACGTTATCAAGGTTCTGGAATTGATGTTATGTGTTATCGGCGTGACTGCTAATACCACGATGATGTATGTGATTGTGACTATGCGGGAATACCGGAAAACATTGACTCACTGGTAAGAAAATTCATGTCTATCAGATGGAAATTATTTATAAAATCTAAGCTAAACCTGGAATGCGTTGACCTCAAAGTATTGTTTAATCACGTACCGTGTGTACGTAGCCCATACGCACGTCGTAAGTGTATTCCAGATTCAAAATAAAACCAGTATATAAAAGCAAGTAATAACAATTAAATACAAAGACCGTGTTAATTATAATCTAACATCAATGTCAATCAGACTCGAGAAACAGTGAACTGCGATATCTATGATTTTACTGGATCGGTTGAGATATGTTTTAGTTATATTGGGTTGGTCGAAGTAGTCAAGAAAGCTACTCAATTAGAAGTAGAAGTAGAGACACAAAATTCTACTCAAGTACGGGTAGAAGTAGTCCTTTAAAAATCAGCCTGAAACTACTTGAAGTAGAAGTAGACTTGACTGACTTTATTTCGTTTGCATCCAGGGGTTCTCAACTTCCCATGAATAACGGGCCGCATTTTAACATGAAAATGTGCTGCGGGTCGCAGAACATTACTACCATGTGATCGCAAGCTACTACTAAATTCACTGTAATTGCCAGTCATATGCGGACGCTTAATACGTGTTTATGCATTCTAAAAGGTTTATGGACAGCGTTCGCAAGTTTGCAGTTGCTGTTAATGGTGTGAATATGACCTAATCGGTCATAAGCGTTACTATCAAAATAATGTTAATAAGAATATTACCAATTTGTGCGAATATGTTATCTTCCAGTGGCGTAAGTAAATCAAGGCTATTTTCTCCTTCCCCACGATGGCTGGAGCCCCATCAATAATTACAAAAGTGAGCTTTGTCAAGCTGATGTGTTTGGGTGGTCCCCGATAAAAGCTCGTCATTGGTAAATAATAGGGATGGTGCGAACGTGAGGTTCACGTTCGCGTCCTGTGTGTAAACGTCAGAAATTTAGACGTTCACGTTCACAAATAAACCTTCATTATAACATCTTAGGTTGAAATTTATTGCATTTCAACTGCGGGTCGCTCTATTCATGGCACTGATGGCAGCATAAAAAATCAACACTAAACGAGAATGCACCTTGATCTCGAAACTTTTACTTGTTTTGTTACAAGCTTGCCCGAAATATCCAGCTTTTCGTTTGTGAATATTTAGTGACTCTCTTCTGTGAGCTTGACCCGCAATCACACAACATCAAGAGCGAAATACACTACATGTGTAGTCAGCGAATGATGCTTATTCAACTAATCATTGAGATTGATAGCGTTGTCCGATGTAAAAAATCTACCAGGTGTACGGGGTCAATCTTGACTTCATATGTTTGCTGTTTCATAAAAACCATTCCTTGCGATTGGGGAGTTGGCTAGTGCTGTATAAAATGTTAATGGGGTAATATCGGTAGCAAGTATAAAAGCCCGTTTTACACTCTGCTCAAACGTCGAAATTGTTGGCAAAGCGACTGAAGATATTGATTCTATGGGATTATTATATCATTTGATCGCCCCAGTTGATACATTTGGCGACGTTTAAAACATCAATATGTACTTCAGTTAGTTATGTGACCCTGACCCGAGTCGTCGCTATGTATCGTGTACAACTGTACATTAATATAGGCTATCACTTCACTGAAATCTAGGGTTAGAATTAACAATATGACGTCACGTGACGTCACGAGGTTCACGTTCGCGTTCACACGAACCTGAACTTTTCAGAGGTTCACACCATCCCTAAATACCTATGTCCCATCCAGACGCTTCCCCTGCCAGCATTTACTTCGTGTGAATGTCCATTCTGAGAAAATGCACCCAAGCACATCATGAGCCATGCAATATCCGTGGAGTCGTAGGATTTGTGCGATTCCAGGCTAAAGTCGCCTACGCAGCAGCTTGTTTCAGAAACTGCGATAAAAGATTGACTGACATTAATGCTACTCATTTGGAAACGGTTGAATGAGATAACTGTAGCTTCAAGATCTGTCAGGTAATGTTGTCCTTGTTGCTCAATTCCGGAGACAGGTATTTTGCATAGTCAGCTGAAGTTTTCTCAAATCCTATTTCCCAAGCTGACTTTTCGGCTTTAGCAATATTCCAAGCAATTTTAAACAATATGGATTGCTGGATTTGACACTCAACTAACAACGTTTTGTCTTAAGATGAAGTGCATATGTACTTTGAACTCCGGAGGAAACTGTTAGTGATGTCATTTTAAACTTCTTTGTTTCGTTGCGACAACTCTTCTTCTACCAATAAGACACATCGGGTTTCCATGTATCTCTGCGAAAGCTAATTCATTGTGTTCCACAGTTAGTTGGAAACTCAGTTTTCGTGGTTTCATTTCCCTTTTCTTGTCGCGATCTGTTCAAGTCAGTGGTGCTGACTGTAACACTCTTGAGTACTACTCAGAGCAGTGATGGACAACTGCTCTGGAATGTATGTATCGCAAATCATATTGCGTGTTGTTTACAAAAACTCATTTTCCAACTCCGGATAACCAATAATGGCGTCACAAACGCATCCAGCACGACCAGTATGACGTGAAAGAAGGCTTCCGCTAATTATAAATCTGAAGTGGGGAATGAAGCCACAAAGTTTTGGAACCACTGACCTAGAGGGATTCTCTAAAAACCAGAGTGCATCCGACGAATACCGATTTACCAAAACAGTACGAATTTCAACTCGAGCGCATCGAGAAACCAGAATGAGTTATCAATGAATAAAATAGACACGGTGCGATGAGAGAGTCAAAGTTAGCTGTATTAATATGTAACAGTACCATATCGGGAATTGCTTTCACAATCGAAAATGTTGCGAGCCGCAAAATAAGCGTCTGCGGACCGTCAAAATCTGCAAATTTAGCCATGCGAAAGGTGCGGAGCTTGATTCATAGTGATGCATTCCTGGAGGTATAAATCTTCGACAGCATGAGCATTCGTCCGCATCATGGGATGGAAATGGTAATGTTGATATGGAAATGCGATAATAATCCTGTTTACTCGACTACCCCGATTTAGAAAATACCATGGTATGGCACCCGCCCCCATATTATATGACTCGTAGTTTGGTCGTACAGTAACACGGAGAAGTGGTGTCGGACACGGTGTTAACACTTAACTCATATGACGAGGTTGTAATATAAAATCAGTATATTATCAGCAGAACAACAACAACTCAAGACAGGTGACACGATCCAGAGTGCAGGTAAACGAAAGACCAATAGACAACAGACCACAGAGTATTAATACGAAGCACGACCTACGAAGAAATAATGATTGGCGGTAATTACTAATCCTAGACAAATAAAAGACAAACGATACCCAGAGGTGGTCAGTAATGAAGTACTTCTACTTTTTCGATGTACTCAAGTAATTTTCCTCTACTTCTGATACTTACTCAAATAGATCTGATTTACGCTACTTCTACTTCTACTTCGTAATATTTTGTGATCTACTTACTTACTTTTCGCTATTTTCAGTTTGTTAAGTAGAAGTAGTTTAATCTTCCAAACGGGAAGATAGCCTGACGAATTTCGGGGCTGTTTTCACGGAGCATCAACATTTAATTTTCATAAAATTTGAGTAAAGCCCAGAATTTTCGTCGCGCTTCGCGCGCAGTGGATACGGGGTGACCAACAATGCTCCCTCTAATTTTTGACGAGTCTGGCACACTCACCAACTCACTGCGCAGACCCTTGGACAACCGTGCGTAACGACTAAAAAAGGGTCATCATTTCGGATTTTTTGTGCGCAAATTAGATTTACTGTGCGCAGAGACCGAGTCAGCACTGCGCATTTGCGCACATGCGCAGCTTCGAGGAAACATTGGTGACCAGCAGTAGTATTTCACGATGGCATCGGTGAATATGATTTAGGTAGCGGGCTGCGTGGTTCCGTTCACACCGCATTTTCGCCCTTCGCCATATCAAATATTTCATCACAGTAAATGATATTATGGCTCATCATAACCTTTGAAATCGAAGTTTCGCAATCTAGCATTTACTTAACATATCGTAATCTAGCAGTCCATGGCGTTTCCTAATCTGGAAAAGTGGACTGTGTGAGTTATTTTTAGTTTTAGAGCTGTTTTAGCACGAAATACGTGCTCCGCTTTTAGTAGAAGTATTTATATTTCATTTTTAACTTCCATTATCATATACTTTGAGTTCTAATTAATATCAGTTCTTTTGTCTGGATAACATACATGTTGAAGTATAAAAGCAAATGTAGTAATGTCTTTAATTTCTGGAAAGAACAGCTACACGGTATGGTATTTTTACGATCCGGCATATTTTTTATTAACGTTTACTAATCGCGCTAAGTGTTTACACCGTATCCTATACAACTGCTCTTGATTGCTCTTCAACTGAACTACAGACCTTATAATATGGGGAGGGCGCCATACCATGATATTTTCTAAAACGGGCTGTTCGAGTAAACAGAGGATTAGTATCACATTTCCATATCAATACTATCATTTTCATCCCATGATGCGGANGAATGCTTATGCTGTCGAAAATTGGATACCTCCTGGTATGCATCAATATGAATNAAGCTCGNCACCTTTCGCATAGATCAATTTGCACCTTTTGACAATCCATGNGAACGAATTACGATCGTTTTCACNACTACTTACTTACTTGAGTAGATTTAAATTCAGTCAGTTCTACTTCTACTTCCAGTAATGTTAGGTTGCTTATGGAAGAAGTACTTCCACTCGTACTTAAGTAGATTTTTTCGTCGCTACTTCTACTTTTATTTGAGTAGCTTTCTTGACTACTTTGACCACCTCTGAACCAACGTAAAATGCACGAACACAACAGTCCTCCCCTGTAAGTTAAAGGGTACTAGGTATTTTACGTTGGCCGATAGAAATCAGTTTGCATCCTAATTCTAACGGGATCACGTCTACCAGACGTTCGAGCAGGACTAGCTGCAGGACGTTGTGCCCTATTCCTAACCAATGGTTGCTCAGCTTGTGACTGTTGAGGCTAAACAACT
>ATSW01002633.1:0-12181 GCA_000444245.1 Botryllus schlosseri | reverse complement strand
CATGCGTATTTTTTGTTGGGAACGGGTACCCAATAATGAAGATATCTGACAATATTTAATTCCAAAAAATACACCATGATTTATGTTAATTCACGAAATAATTTTGGTTTGGGTGCGGCAGTTACGATCCTGAGTAAATCTTACGCAATGTTCATGCCACGCGGAGAAGACCATTCGTTAGTTTCTTGCAGATTAACTTCGAGCAAGCCCATTGTTATTTATAACTTTGTTAAACCATGTTATTTCTCCATGCCCAGAAAATAATGCGCTATTGAAATGATATCAGTATCGCTCACGCGTACCAGACCAGACTAAAAAAAATTTCCTTCGTCAGGCGCACGAGATTGCAAATTCTCATTTCTTCACGGAGCGCAATATTTACCTTTACGGGCCGCACTTGTACATCGGTTTCAAACTTCCGTGATAACACTATTTGCCCCTGGCAATGTTCCCTCTAATTTTTCACGAGTCTGCGCGCCTGCGTGGTCCATTGGAAAACAGTGCGCAACGATTAAAAAAAACATCACTTCGGATTTTTTGTGCGCAGCTTAGATTTTCTGTGCGCAGAGACCGTTTCAGCACTGCGCATTTGCGCACGTGCGCAGCTTAGAGGGAACATTGGTCCCAACGCTATGAACAACACGCAGTATAATTTTCGATACATACATTCCAGAGCAGTTAACTGGTAACGGTGATTGCGCATGTGTCTCCGTGAATATGTAGACTGCCCTGTATATAATTTTGAAGAAATGCGTCTATTCCCCGCCTGAAACCATTGAATTCCCCATCAGTGAATTCCCCACCGTTTGGGAACCACTGTCCACCTCGGCCAAGAATACCCGACGTCACAGTCCTTTTCGGATCTTTCGACGTCGCGGACCGTTCTAGCTCTTTCCATTCTTTGTGAGTGCTTTCTTTCGTCTGGTTTATAGCATTTTTGTCGGGGTAAGAGGAGCCAAGCCAAACCTCCGACGGGAATCGAACTGTGGCCGCCCGTTTAGTGGGCGCTAATCGTCACCATTACGCTATCTCCCCCGCCAAATCGTACTCGTATTAACCATATAATCGTAATCGATTCTTGTACATAGGCTATCTAATCGATTTCTTTGAAAAAGACGATCATCATCATCATTGGTTTATCAGCAATTTTATCAGTTCAATACACCACAAAAATGCGATACAACGAAAAGATAGGAAGGTGTCGAAGCGACCTGGAGTAGTCTATGTAATCAGACACCCACCTTGGCCTATAGCCTATAGGCTATAGGCGATGTAAAGAGGAGGCATGCACTTGCTCACTGAATGAAAAGTAAAGAATATAGTAAAGAAAAAGGAAAGCGGCAAGAAATGGGGCGGCATGTCATGGGAAGCGAGATCGATATAGGTCAGTCGTGATCCGGTATGCCTAATCTTGAGGATGGACTAGTATTTCTTTATTTATACTCAACAATTTAGTTCTTAGCGCTATGTCATAAACTAACATTTGCCGTCAACGAATAGTGCGTAGATATATCATCAGTTTTTCATGGTATCATCAAGTTATCGGCAGCATATGAAAGGTATAATTTGCAAACTCCGCTGCTCGATTGATCATTATTACAGCACAAGTTTTGCCCATGTTCGTCATTACTAGGGATGGTGTGAACGTGCTGAGGTTCACGTTCGCGTTCTGTGTGTGAACCTCGGAAATTTGGAGGTTCACGTACACCGTACACAAACGAACCTTGGTAGGTTCTGCACTGTGATCCTTTCTCGTATATTACAATTTTCACTTTATAATGGCCTTTTTGGTTGTAATTTACCGAATGTGCATGGCGCTGACAGCATAAAAAAGTCAACACTAAACGAGCATGCAGTTTGACAATCCAAAACATTTTCCTTGCTTTGTTAGAAAAGTAATATCCAGTTTTCCGTTTGTGGATATTTAGTGACTCTCTGCTGTGAGCTTAACCCGTAATCACACAACATCAAGAGCGAAATACACTACATGTAGGTAGCTATAGCGAATGATGCTTTTACCAATCAATGAAATTTATATTAAGAATACATCGTTGTCTTATGTGAAACATCTATAGCAGGCGTACGGGGTCAATCATTATTTCATATGTTCATTGTATCATGAAAACCAACTCCGTGCAATTGGGGTGTTGGCTACTGCCGTAAAACCTGTTAAAGGGGTAATATCGGTAGCAAGTATACAGAAACCCGTTTTACACTCGGCTGACTCGGCCCAATATTAACGTAGCAATTATACTCAACACGGAATACATTGCCCGGTCTGGCCTATTGACAGTCAAGGCGTAGGCCTAACCTTATATTCCCTTCCAAGTCCTCGTCGAAATTGTTGGCAAAGCAACCGAAGCTATTGATTATATGGCAATATTATATCATTTGATTGCCCCAGTTGATACATTTGGCGTGGTTTAAAACGTCAATATGTAGGCTACTTCAGCATTGTGGCATATTATGCGACCCGATCGTCGCTAGGTATCTGCTTGTACATTAATATAGGCTAACACTTCACTGAAATGTTGGGTTCGAATTAGCAATGTGACGTCACGTGACGTCATGACGTTCACGCTCGCGTTCACACAGAACCGTTCAAAAAGGTTCGCATTCATACGAACCTGAACCCCTCATAGGTTCACACCATCCCTATAGTCAATACGTCGTTAGTAGGGTTGGGCATAACGATCAGAGCACCAATCCGAATCGAGTACGGTATCAATTATGATGATTCGAGTTGTGAGAGCCCAAGTATTATATTTGCGAAAAATTCAAAATGCGCCTAAATGGCAGGAGCCGAATGAATGTTCCTGTCCTGGCAATCTGAGCCCCCCACAAGACAAGTCCCATCCCGCAGATAAAAATTATTTGCCGGTAAAAAATTACCAATTTCAAATCGTGTCCGTCTTTTAGTTTGGTACGATTGGGCAATTTCAATATATTTTGACATGTGGACACGAAGTAACATGATGTAACGAAGTCATTATACCAACGGGCCCGTCCGAACATGTTTACATATTATTTATGGGCCCTTGGCCTACATTTTCCACAACACCTCCCTCACAACTGGACCGGTAAATCTGATTACGTGGCCAGAGAGAGGATAAAAAAACTTTTAGCAATATATATCCAATTCCCGATATATACCAATTCCATCATGAATTATAGAAAATTTTTGCGTTTCACGCTATTAGGCGAATGCAGGCTGGCTCAGTATAATGTGTAACAAAAATGTCGCCCAGAAGTAGCGGTGAACACTGAACAGTGAACATGCTCTACCGATGAAGGTCTATTTGGTTTATCACCCTGCAGGGGGTGGCAAGACCAACGTTTTTTGGGGGAGGGGACTGACAAAGTGCTGTTCCGGTATTCGTATATAAAGGTATATACCTACCTTACTAGCTAGTAGTAGAAAATAATCACCACCCGCCTATAGATTCCAATATCATCACAAGTCACAACTATTGTTAATATGTTTTGGGTTTGCTTGTGGATAAACGCAGTGTGTGCGAGGAGTATGCATACTGGAAATAATACCCTACCCACCCCGATTAACGATTTGAAATTTTATATCCGTCAAATAAACCATTGTTTCATATCAAATCATTGGAACTGACGGGTTGCTGACATAAATCATAACCAGACTCTTCGTTCGCGTTACTTGCACAGCAGTGTAGCGGTATACGCGTATTCAACTATACCAGTGGTTCTCAAATTCGGGCGCGCGAAACAGCTGAACAGGGGCGCGAAGCATCGGTCAACTTAAAGAATTTTTAGCGCTACGCACGATTTACCTCCAATTCATAGTTATTGCTCGGTGCATATAAGCCTAGTCCTAATTTCATATTTGAGAATTCTCTCATCAACAGTCCTAACCTTCCATGCCATCAAACTATCCGTTGGGATTGCCAGCATTCTGGTTGCATTTTGTGATATGACGAATGGGGGTGCGAAATATTTCAGTATTCTATAATAAAGTGGGGCGTGTCTAAAAAGTTAGAGAACCACTGAACTATACGATAAGCCTACTATATGATAAAAAGCATTATTAGTTATGACGGAAGAATTTCATGTTCATTTTGTATTTTCCTACTATTCTAGAAGCAGTGGGCACCAATTCGTTATTTGGAGATTATTTTCTCAAAAGTTGTATCTGCCGTCAGCCATCCGCAATTCCGCATATATCAGGGGTCACCAGATTTCGGAAAACGCTAAGTAGAACATTTTGAAATGCTGAAATTTATTTCCATTTCATAATATTGTTGTTTCAAAATAAGCTATTCGCCTGTGTTCAAATCACTACTCGACATTAATTGAAACGGTTTCAACATCCTTTCAGTCATGACAACAGTATTCCATCGAGCGAGTATATCAGCTGATACGAATGGGCAATGGGGCATATTTAGGTTTACCGTATTGTGAGATCCGGAAGAGGACACTTTTTAGAAAACAAAAATTTTATAATATCGTTCGACAAAACGGATAATTTTAAAATCTTTTCGGGAAATACTATTGTGCAGACTGAAAAAAAGCATTTATGCAATTCGACTCCCGACGAAAGATCCGCTCAGACGTCTATATATTTCAGATTTCGTGTCATAGTATAGCCTTGCTGTAATCTGTCAAAGCTATAATAAAAGAGGTCGAATTGCAAGAAAGGAGGACAGTTGGGCGTCCTCGGAGAACATTTCGAATTTTCTGAAATAGGAGGACAAATCATCCAATAGGAGGACGGCTGTGGAGTCGAAGTATGAGTTTCGTTAAATTTTCTCTTGTTGGAGTCGGAGTCACAGAATATCTCTAGCACTCGTCGGAGTTGGGGATGCACATTGCACATACTGGCTGGAGTCGTAGTCGGAGTTTGTTAAAATGCTCTGACTCCGACTCCGACTCCAGGTTCTCTAAAATCGAACCAGACGTTAGGCCTACCGATGCAGAGCCCTGACTCCCTCTCTCTCCTACCGATCATGGTAACATAGTTGTTTACAGCAGTGCTGTAAACGACTATGATGGTACAATGCCACATCGCGTGACTTATCGCTGGTATATAAGATAGCGCATATCCTATATTGATTCAGAAGATGAGACTCATGTACGATTTAACTGCTCAAATTACCCGAATTACTAATCGTCTGTATCTGTACAATGTATCTGGAAAGGCAATATTGTCGTCTATTGAACTGTCAGTCAAGAGCTCACTCAGGAGGCATTCGTATCAGCTATACTACCAGTTGAGTATACGCTGTAGGCTGCTATCCGTATACCACGTACTTGCCGTTATGGCAGATATAGCCCGTCCGTCGTCTGCGGATAGTATACGGCAAGTCCGTGGTCTACGGATATCAGCTTACAGTGTATACTTAACTGGCACTTCCGCAGTAGCTGACACGAACGTCCTGTGTTCTGTGTAGTTCTTGACTGGCAGTTCAATAGAGACGACAACAATTGCCTTTTCCAGATATATTGTACAGTAATTCGGATAGTTTTAGCAGTAAGTTTCAGCGTACATGAGTCTCATAATCTCAGTCAATCTTTGATATGCACTGGGTTATAACCAGCGATAAGTCACGTGATATAGCATTATACCGTAACAGATAGGAGAGAGAAGGGGCCAGAGAACCACACCGTGTATCGCAGGCTACCGGACCCGATAAACCTCCCTACACCGAAAAGTGCGGTTGCAGTTGCAGAAGTCATCATTTTTTCGCTTTCGGACCACCACAAAGTTATAATTTCTTTATGTTACTACAGTTTTCATGATTTCTATGGATCGTACATTTCTAAAAATGTTAGAGGTATAATTTTCCAAGTAGATTTACAGGAATATCGGAGTCGGTGAATTTGAAATTTTCGGAGTCAGGGTCGGAGTCAGAGGCGGAGTCGGTATATTCAAAACGTCTGGAGTAGGAGTTGGAGTCGATGCTAAAAGGAACCGACTCCACAGCCCTGGGCACCCCTAACATATTTGAACATTCGACATTTGACTTCTTTACCTCCGAATCAAAAGCGCACAAGTACAACACACGCGCGTCCACGTCGTCCAAATATCATATGATCGACCGAAAAGATCATCGCTCCATCAAATATGCCGGACCTGATGTGTGGAACAGTATCCCGCCGGCCATCCGACAGTCGACGAGCATGTCCACATTCAAGTCGAAATACAAGCAATTACTACTAAATAAATACAGTCCATCCTCAAGATTACCGGACCACGACTGACCTATCGATCTCGCTTCCCATGACATGCCGCCCTATTTCTTGTCGCTTCTTTTTCTATACTATCTTCTTTACTTTCATTCAGTGTGCATGCCTCCTCTTTACATCGCCTAGGCCACGGTGGGTGTCAGATTCCATAGACTACTCCTTGTCGCTTCGACTTCTTCCTGTCTTTTCATTGTATCGCAAATTTGTGGTGTATTGAACTGATAAAATTGCTAATAAACCAATGATGATGATGAAGTGAAAGTTTATTCACACAATGTCATCACTTCAAAACATTACAATGACTGACAGGAAGATGCCGAAACGACTAGGAGNAGTAATTGGGATCTGACACCCACCTGGGCCTAGGCAATGTAAAGAGGAGGCATGCTCATTGAATGAAAGTAAAAAATGACAATATAATATGGCAAGGGATATAATCAGGTTACGTGACGGAAGGCGAGATCGATATGTCAGGTCGTGGTCCGGTGTATGGTGAGGGCTTCCACATCATTCATCCTGCTTTGACGTCATCATGAGTGGTACTCGAATACTCGGCTCGAACATTAATGCTTGATTTAGTATCGAATCATTCAGGTATTCGATTTTGCCCTGCCCTAGTTTGCACCTCGGGCTCTATCAAAGAGCGTCATCCAACGGCGATCAAGCGTTCTGCTTCATTGGATTAAGACCTTGGGTCATTCAGCATCAGCAGCAGACGTACCGTACCGGCCGGTAATGAATTTATATGATAAGGTGGAACGGAAATAGTCGTAACTTACTGCGTACTTTCCATATATATTTTTATGNNGTCTACAACTCAATCTCTCTACAACGATTTATAGGACGTCGTGACATTGGATATAAATATGTATGGTACTAACGCTGTGTTACGTGGTGTTAGTGCCAGTGGTGTTACTGTTACCCAGTTCCCACTCCCAGCTCAATTCCCTACTTATGTTAGAGTTTTTTTTGACTTATTATACAATCAGTATAGTACGGCACCGGAACTCGTCTTGCTAACTCATTGAATCTAGAAAGTTTTGATATATTGCAAATATTATACTGGCAATAGCCTATATTGTGGACCGAATGTACATGGTGCACTGAAATGCTGGGTTGATCTCTTCCGGAACTGTATTTGTAGTTGCAGCTTTAGAATATAGTCTCCAAAAAAGTAAGAAAAGGATAACTGATCTTAGAACCGCCGAGTCCTGTGTGTGTTGTGTGTGTGTGTATTATGTAAGTCGTACCGTACACCATTCATTCCCGCTTTATATTAACTGTTGAATATGTAAGACAGAGGATGTTGTCTAAGAAGGAACATGGCAAAACTGAGCAAACTATTGGCTGGCAAGTGAAAAAACCAACATTGAACTTTTGTACTTGCCTACCTGGGTCTATCTGTTCTAGCAGTTTAGAGATTGATTGCATATCAAGAACCGAAAGGTTTTCTTTTCGTATGTATGCCCTAGAGTGGAATTGGTGGTAACTTCACATGCGACTTTTCGTTTTATTACATGTAGAATTATCGTATGTGAGAAACCCTTTCATTCACGTGCAAATATTGCTGAAAACAACCACTGTCTCAAGTCTGGTGTAGACATATACATATTAAATGTGCAGTTGAATTTTCAGTTCAATGCTATTCTGTATTTTCTCGTGTTTAGAGTGTGTGCTGAAAGACAGTATATTGAATTTAATAATCACTGTTACATTGAATCTTTGTAGCGGAGGTGGTATCCTGTCACTGGGTTTTAATTCTTTATATCATATATAAGTGAGCTCTGATCAATATGGCTGCAATATTCCGCAAAATCGGCACCTCCAATCTTCTTCGTGGGCAAGCGGAAAAACTTCACGGCAAGAATTTCTCAACGACTTCGAGAAAGGCGAAAATTGTAATTGTTTTTTTCTGTACCGGTATTCATTAGATTGTGCTTTTCTTTGTCATAGATTCTTATCTTTTTGGTTATTAAATCTCATTATATGACAGTGGTTGCTATTGACCTTGGCCATATTTCAGGGTCACTATTCTTCCAGTTCTCGTCTAATTGAAGATTTCAATTCTTTTAGGCATGGTCAGCTTGCCCATCTTTGAAGCAGTGTTTATGTGTTGTGTTGCCATGGAATATTGATTTCAATATAAATGACTGGACCAGTCTCCTGATTATGGATCTAGCATTTCAAGATCTCCTTCATGAAGAAACCCTGTCCTGAACTATTGTGGGGTCATTAGATATCCGACATGGTAACGAAATTGTGCGAAATCAAATATACTTGTTGAATCTGAAAATACTCCCAGCACAATTCATATTTGTTTCATTTTAGAACATTTTGTATGTGTATGATTTAGCGTTTGTGTACAGATCATTAATCCCATATCGGTGTATGACATAGTATATTGTCCTTGATGTTTTTGAGGCATATACACCGACTCGTGATATACATACACACTATCTGTGCATAATTTGCATTTGCATACCATGAGTCCATGATGTGCATATTCCACTGGACAAGCAAGGTGCAGATATAGCCTTGCAAGGCTTTCTAAGTCTTGCACCATCCCTCCATATGCTGTCCCGGGAATGTTGAGTGTCAAGCGGGAAGTCGTGGCCTCGTGGATATCAGGTCTGTGTTCTGACCCAGCCCGGGATTGAGTCCACGACCTATCGATCAAGAGGCCAGACGCTCCACCATTATGCTGTCTTCGTCTGCCATCTCAGTATTATGCGCGTTCGAACCAAGTTTCGTGTATTCAGTAAACCTGAGCACAAAAACAATCCTCACAATGCAAGTAGGGAAAGTCTTTGAGCTAGTGTGGTACCAAATCAACAATCACTGTGCATCTTGAAGTTTCTAGTTTTACCGTTTTACAATATGAGTTACCTTACCACGTCTGTGAGTGTGGGTTTGTAGCCCATACATTTGACTTTACTGTAATTTTCTGTTGTGCTACCATATGCTTGAAAAAAGCCATCTACTACTGAAACCCTAATGAAATTTTCATATCATCGCAGGCTCTTGGTGCTGGTGCGGCTCTTGCAGTTGCTGGATCAGGAACAGTTGCGCTACTGCATCATTCCGTATATGCGTCGGACTTAATTCTACATCCTCCAAGCATGCCGTGGAGCCATGGCGGCTTGTTGCAGACCCTTGACACCGCCAGGTACCCGGTTTACTACATTTCATCGCATACAGGTCTGCTCTGTACATTTTTTTAGTCGGTCACTTCTGACACTGCAATTCTGGGCATTGTCGCACTCACACTGATGTTTAAATTCTCTGGATGCATATTCTATATTGATTTGATCTGTCTTCAATTATATCATATACTCGCGCTCTGTCAAGTGTCCACTAACAAGTGCTTTTGCTTTGTAAGTACATGGGACCTGTTGTAGTGCTTATGCT
Source organism: Botryllus schlosseri (assembly GCA_000444245.1). Lineage (NCBI taxonomy): Eukaryota > Metazoa > Chordata > Ascidiacea > Stolidobranchia > Styelidae > Botryllus > Botryllus schlosseri. The sequence continues at coordinate 2,560 of ATSW01002633.1, read as the reverse complement.
CCTTGTCTAACTGTATTTGAAACTTTACCTCCTATTTTTACAATCATTTTCATGTAGATTTGAGGCGAGTCCTATTCAAAGCGAAAGTGCCAGAACCACTAGGCAATAGGCCTTTTGCAGGACTTCGATCACGTGACTAGATACGCATAGCAACAACAAATTGGTTAGCAAGCTACTTTCTCGCGCACCTGCTTCAGTGCTAAATATCGCATAGTGTACTGTTGATTTCTGGTTGTAAACGTTTCGGAAATTTGTTGTAGAAGTCATCAGAGATTCACCTATGCTAGATGCCAATCCTGTACAAAGCATTTAGAATGATATCGTCAGAATTACGCAGAAATCCGTCGTTAACGTAGCCGTATTTCGGATACAGTATATTATCGTTTTCGGGCTGTAAACGTTCGCAAGTGTCATGGAGATGCGCAAGGATTCAAATATGTTGGGTGTCTTTGATTCATGAACTATGTAAACTCCTTGCGTCAAAATGATCGACATTGTAGCCGTTATTTGGTAGTCAACTATGATTTTATGACACAAAATTCGACATTGCAGGACATTGACTGCGTGATATTTATTGCAGCATTAAGTTAGGTGTGGATAGTAAACTATAGTTGTATTGTAGCGGTAGTTGGTAATCATTGCAGCATTTTGATGATTGATATCGATTGCAATATATATAGGATACTGTTATTTTTAAGCCTAAGAGACAATGACTGCCAGTGCCAGTACGTTGATGTGTTATGAATTCATGCAATGTGCTACATACCATATATATATTAAATATCCTAAGCTATTGTATGACTTCTCAGTTAAACAATTCAAAATATTTAGACCTCTACACCTATATTACAAGTTATTGATCATTCTGTCATGCTGCCAAGTGCCACTACCCGAAGGAAAATGATCATCAGCTCCAATTGAGGGTGAAACAAACTGTCCCGGGGCCTATGGATTACTTGATTGATTGCCTGGATTGGATTACTTCACTCTATGGCACAGTGCAAATATCTTGAGTTTCAAGACATATTACTATACCACATGCATACGGATTAATGATCCGATGAATTATCCCAAGAGAGCCGAACATAGGCAACTAAGAAATTGATGATGCCCTCGTCAAGAATTCAGCCTGGAGCCAATTATTATCACCACATAAAATTTGGTCATGCGGTGGAAGTGAGCGTGGTTTCATGCCAACAGAAAATGTCAGCAGATGATCTGACCACTGACTAACTGTCCTGAACTTATTTCCCGATGTTGATGTCTGCTTTGAAAATGATATTTCATTTGTGTACAGCAAGACAAGCACTCTTCTGTGGATGCTATGAATATGTCTAGACAAGTGGCTATGGAGGTAGAGGAAAATACATAGGCATAACAGTCTCGGCAGTTATTGAACTTGATAAGGTTAACATCCATTTTTCTTCAACTATTTCTTATGCTCTGGGTATCGAATGCACAAAAATTAATAAATCGATCTTCTTTGCAAGTTTATTTGTAAATTCAATGAATCAAAGAATATCATAAGTTCAGAATATTACGGAGTCAATGCGAAAGAAACAATGTTAGTCGTCTTTAGAGGATGTCTCTGAGTTGGTTGAGCCAATACACAGAGGGGTTCAGCAACGAAGTACTATTTTACCTGAGTACTAGCGAGTTTAGGCTACTTCCAGCACTTCTACTTGACACTTTTTAGGTAGTACTTTTTTGTCAGGTTTGGGATTTTGTCGAGTCGAAAGTAGCTTTGGCGCATGATTGCATCCCCTTCAAGCGTGAGGTTGTCATAACAACTGGGCAAAATAGCCCCAGTACCACGGTAACTAAATTAATTTTTGAAAATTGCACTTATTTGTGGTGTCATCACCCTTTTGCGTTGATCAAGAAGATGCAACATGCAATGTTTACAGTTGTCACATGGCATCAATTTCTAAAACTAAGTGACCCTCAACCAAATCTACTTCATGTAACGAATTTCTTGACCGCTTTTCAGAAATTCATTTCTACTTCCACTTGAAGTACTTTGGACATGTCCTGGAAGTAATTAGTGCTACTTGTACTGAAGTATAAATTAAGGCATTACTTCTACTCGGTTCCCAACAATGACCACGTTGACCACCTCTCGGTATAGGATGACCGATCTTGTCACTGCGTTTGAGCTGCTCTAAGAGTTATATGATAGTTACTTCCCTTAGGTCGCTAAATATCGCACATATGTGACATCAACTATTTATCAAAATCGAGTGTGATTTGCCAAATCCACTTCAATCGCAGTTGCGAAGTAGTGGTAATAAAATTGGCATTGTATAAGGCAACAATAAAGTGCACTGATTTGCTTAGTCTTGACGGCAGGTTCTCCCAAAAGATACTTCCGGTGTGTTCTGCGACATTTGTTTTATAGCAGCACGCCAGCAGGCCAGCACCCAAACCAGCAGACAGTATATCCTGATGCTTGCGGGTCCCGGTTGCTTCAGCCATATCTTCCATCCAAAATCAGGCTCCACAACAGACAAATAGTACTGCTTGAACTAACAAATACTCGTACCAGAATATAAGCCAATCA
>ATSW01002632.1:0-11153 GCA_000444245.1 Botryllus schlosseri | reverse complement strand
ATATTTTTTGAAAAGACGGATATTCATGTATATGTGCGCGATAGGTAGAGCTTGTATCAAAGTGCTGAGCCAGCAAAAGATCTGCTGTTTTCGGCTGAACATTTCGGGGCCAGCGATCATTTTCCAATTTTTGATCCATCGGTACTACATCTCCCCTACGCCTATGGGCATATTCACATGTGATCAAAGCTCTCCAGATACGAGATATATGCCAAACCGTGCTCTGAAATCAAATTAGGCTGAAATAATCAGCGTCAAAATAGCCAGATTGCGAAGTACTTTTCTGTACACCTTGCTCTCGTTCAAACTGACGGTGTTCTATAGGTACCAGGTATGGAGAGTAGTTCCTTCATCTAACGACCAACTAAAGAAATTGGTGAATATCGGTCAAGAGGCAGAGGTAATATTATTTTTATATGTTTCGCATAACGGCCTATAGCCTACTATGCTTTGCTTAAGTGTTAAGTGTTATGACGGCATTAGATAAACTTGGTCGAACGCGTACCTTCACCGTCTAGCAATGTCTAAAATTCAGAATCTCGTTTTTGAAGACTTTAATCGGTAGGATATATAGACTAAGTAATAGATCAATTCTTCAACTTTTCATAGTTGGATTTCTGGAGAGAACCATCTACTGCAGGAAGCCCCGCAACGTTCATGGTCCGTCCTGATCAACGAAGCCTGCTAGATACTAAGTTGAACGATATCGGCCTGGAGGACTACAAAATTGACTTGAGTGATGTCCAAGCTCTGATCGCCGACCAGATGGAGGCTAATGCAAACGTTAGAAAAGCCTCAAGGTCCGCACACCGCACCGTTTCGACGTTTGATTACAGTGTTTATCACCCTCCATCTGAGGTAACTATACACCACATGGTTTGACAGGTATATGGTTTGACAATTGAATAATATATTCAACTTATAATAAACGGGAGTATTTTCGACTGACACTCGTCAGGGGTATCATAAGCAACTAGTAGAGAATAGGAATTAACATTGTATGTCAACAATCGTATCACCAAATATGGCATGAAATTTCGAATAATCGAGACGAACAGGTTTTAACCATGAAGCTGTCGCGAACGATAGACCTACCTATCGATGCCTGGTTTGCTTGCTCATTTCAATTATTGCGAACGAGGGCCAACGCACATGTTCGCATAGTGCAGTGCACCTGGACTTAACAAAGTGTTTTGTGACATTAGATTTAATGGGAAAAAAACGTTCGATCTTTAGACAGGTCTACACGGTGTCGTGTATATGCCACAGAAAACATCAAGGACATAAATATATAAGGTCCTATTGCTATCCTATTCCTATACTTGTATCGATTACCAACTATTGTCGGGAACTGATTTCATTCTCTTGTTCAGGAACTGATATGGCAGACGTCAAATGTTAGGTAAACTGTAAAACTAATACAACACCATGCTCACTCAGGTATACGAGTGGATGAAAATGGTGGTGCAAGAATACAACGAAACCGCTACGAAACAACAGATCGGAGTTACGTATGAAGGCAGACCAATATATGCGCTGACATTCAAACGGGCGTCGACGCAAGCAAGACCCAAGATATTCATAGATGCCCTCATCCATTGTAGAGAATGGATTACGACTGCATCGGTGATCTTCATGTTGAAAGAGGTTGGCAGTGCACATAGATTTTCCGTATTTCCACCAGAATCTTATCGTAATTTGTGCCAAGATGCTGACAAATCCCAAGTATTCACACATGATGGAGGATGTAGACTGGTACTTCGTACCCATGCTTAATGTAGATGGATATCAGGAGACGTGGACGGGTGTAAGAATACCTAAAATATATAGCTACGGTCGCAAAGCTTACAAAATCAATACTACAGGATCGCTTGTGGAGGAAGACAAGAAGTACTGGGCCTTCAGCAGAATGCGTCGGAACTGATGGTAATCGCAACTGGGATGAATTTTGGTCTATTGGTAACACATTCACGAAACTAATAATTCATCAGCAACATGTTTGAACCAAACTAATTTAGAGCCAGGGTCTTCGTCAGACCCGTGTTCCTTAATCTATCACGGACCTACCCCGGCATCAGAATCCGAAGTCAGGAATCTCGCAAATTACGTCCTGAGTTTCGGGGATGGATATTTCGACGCGTATATATCTACCCATTCGGCAGCGCAAATGATACTGTACCCCTACATATATAGTAACGTAACATCTAAAGATGACCACGCTCTGGTAAGAAATGCCGTACTTGCACAATCACATGAGTACAGCTACTTTGCGATCGTATTTTACAGCACGAAGCGGCAAAGTTAATGAGCGATGCCGTACGGGCAGTTCACGGGAAAGAGTACGTCTACGGTCCTGGATCCACCACCATCTGTAAGGCTTAGCACGATCTTCATATAAATTAATCATGGCAGTTCTAAATAGATATAAGCCCCTCGATTGGCAGTTTGTGGATCCAGCCCAGTTGATTAAGAAATTGTCGCCATTTCTGGACGCTGGCTATGATTTTATGCGATTTCACTGGGGAGTCTCATAAAACTAAAGTCACTCTCTCAATGCAACTTGGTCAGATTTTGAGTAGCGACTAACAAATTATATTGTGACTTCAAGTCATACTTTGAGATCTGACTGCGTATAAAACGATGACTATCAGAAACATGTCTGTCTCCAAACGAGAGTGGAAAAATACTATACGTGTGCGACTTCCATCTCGTCAGTGGGGATGGCCAGTTTTGATAGTGCAATCCTTGAAACCTATGTCGACATGTCCTTGTCCCATGTCGCATCGAGGCATAAGAAACATTTCGTACAAAGATACAAATGTTCGTGAAAACGACACATCTTGGAAGTTGTGATCGATCCGTAGCATTATTGTCACAAAGTGCAACGAAATAGGCATGGTCGACATAATACAAAATTACGTTTATTGTGATTAGAACTTACATTATATTATTTGTGGTTGCATGAAAGGTACTTTCCACATCTCGCATACTGTTCTGACGTCATAATGAGTGATATTCGTCTCGACTCGAAGCCTAATATTCGATTCAGAACCGAATCACTCAGGTATTCGCTTTTGTATCGTTTAATCAGCGATTAATACTCCCGAATGTGTGCTACAGTATGGGCTGCACCATGATAGGGACCTCAAGTTCCCATCAGATACGATAGATCAGTGGTTCTCAACCTTTTTCACCTCGCGGACCGGTAAAATTTCAAAAAATNTCTGGCGGACCGGTGAACTTTCAAAATTGAAATGAAGCCAACATGTAAAGTATGCAACCGTATTTTGCAATTATATGGTACTGGAGAGTGACATTTAGACACTTTTTATCGTAATTAATTATCTTCATGCTGACATTCATCTGATTTTATGGTAGTCAGTCTGCTGAGTCGAGGTAAAATTGCCTTGTCCAGATGAACGTGCTACAGCCGAGAGTCGACACATGCCAACTCGAATAATTTTCTTCTCCTTGACAATATCGAGAGAAGAAGAGTTTCGGAGTCGAACCAACCACCTTTTGTGCTACTTTGCTCATTGCCCACTGCCACCAGACGCATAGGCTACTCTGGCAACTACGAATACAATGCGTGCCGCGTACAGCAACTATACCGGTCATCCGAAAATCGGGGCCGAAAAAGCACTTCGTCAGTCCACCCCAAATACGTTGGTCTTGGGCCCACATCAGGGCGAAAAACCAAACTTCCCGGGGCTTCACCCCTAGACCCTACATTGGGTGGATGTTTTCACCTGTACTTATGAGCACATTCATTCTACTAAGCAGAGAGTTTATGTAGCCTAATCGCGCCAATAGCGAAAATTATCGATCATTCTGAATCGGTTTTCTCACTGTGGAATTTTTGTCCCATGTTCGCTGAGACTTCATTATGGGTTGGTGTTTCGTGGCGCGGTAATGGCTGACGCCGAAATGCCTATATCTATAAATAATGCGTATTTCTCGGAGAAGGGCATTTAATGAGCAAGACATTTAGTGACACTAAATCGCGCAAAGCGCGAAAAAAAAATTGAAAAATGTTGGAAAAAGTTTCAAAAAAATGCGCTATGATTTATGTTTATTTGCAAAATAATTTTGGGCTCTTTTCAGGCTTGGCCCCTCTCCAATTAGGCGGTTTGGGGTGCTCCAGTTACGGCCATGCACAAAATGAATGAATCGAAAACGAATGATCGCGCAAACTGCGCTGTTTAGCGATGAGTCAGCTCGTATCTGTTCTGTACTTGTCGCTCACATGTCGTCAAATGACACGTCTTAAACTATAAGTCAAATCGAACATGTTTCCAGACCTAATGTTACCTCACGAAGTTATGAATCAGCCGTAACACCAATGGGTTTCGAGTTCGAGTCCAACCGAGGTCGACTCCATAATTACTACCTAAGTGTTGGAGGTTTATCTAGGCTCCTCCTCGCCGTGCTGCAAGTCGGCAGCTACGTTATCAAAAAATAAGGATTATCGGCCTGGTGTAAATGACCATTGTAGTCGATAAACACTATGCATACCACAAAACAAACAACAGCTCACATCAGCGCATCTGACTGTAGCCACACAGGTCATATTCTGCGGGTCGGGGATGATTTGAGATTTCGAAAATGCGTGATAGCCCAGCGAAACTATTGTTTTCAGGAAGTAATACAGTGTTTGTTAGCATTATCGAGGAGAGATTACAAAATACTAAGAAAAAAAAACGCAGAAGTTTGACCATAAAAAGTTTTTGATTAGGCAACGCTACTTTTAACCAACCAACGCAGTATCAAATGAATGGAAATAAATCTGCATTACGCTCGCGACGACAATGCGGCCCGCGACGTCATGAGAAACTATGAAATTGGCCCGCGAGCAAATTTGAGTTTGAGACTCTTGCTCTAATCCGTCATGTCATGCAGTGATCGCATGAGCTGAGTGCACAACATCTCATCTCCTCCCCTCCCTAATGGATGAAAGACAAACTCGCAATAGATAATGGAACACAAACAGGCATATATAACAATTCACATAATGGCGAGATGGCGTAGTGGTATAATCCACAGCCNTAACACCAATGGGTTTCGAGTTCGAGTCCAACCGAGGTCGACTCCATAATTACTACCTAAGTGTTGGAGGTTTATCTAGGCTCCTCCTCGCCGTGCTGCAAGTCGGCAGCTACGTTATNAAAAAATAAGGATTATCGGCCTGGTGTAAATGACCATTGTAGTCGATAAACACNATGCATACCACAAAACAAACAACAGCTCACATCAGCGCATCTGACTGTAGCNACACAGGTCATATTCTGCGGGTCGGGGATGATTTGAGATTTCGAAAATGCGTGATAGCCCAGCGAAACTATTGTTTTCAGGAAGTAATACAGTGTTTGTTAGCATTATCGAGGAGAGATTACAAAATACTAAGAANAAAAAACGCAGAAGTTTGACCATAAAAAGTTTTTGATTAGGCAACGCTACTTTTAACCAANCAACGCAGTATCAAATGAATGGAAATAAATCTGCATTACGCTCGCGACAGACTGACGAAAATTTGCAATTAAGATCCACATAGAGTTTTTGGTCGCTCTCAAAGAACTAGGCCCCTCGAAATAGAAAATCAGTCACAGCTATAGCTTCAAAACTAATGCAGCAATCTTTTTGGGATTTGAACCAAAGGTGCTTCGGTAGACATCCTAACTTTGATGAAAATTTGGTGGAAATAGGTCGACGTTTTGCTAGGGTTGTCTACCACAAAATGAATATAGAGGTGATAATCGTAATATGCCGTAACTTAATTTCTTCGATTTTTATTCTATCCAGAAAAACCGCAAACAATTGAGTTCACCCCGAACTTCAACACTTTCCGCCGCAGATATTCACCATATGTTCTATTCATCACAATTCATAAAATCATAATTTAATGTACATAGTAATAAAGGCGCCATGTGCGCCATTAGCCTATATGTATATCAAACTCAGCGTACCGCCGATTGTCCAATATAGAAGCAAGCATATACCCAATTCCAAATATTTGCGTCACTGTATTCACACATTGCTCACGGGGAACTTCAACGGTGTAAATGAGATATGAATGGGAGTCTATGAATAGAAGTCGGTGCAGGATGGCTATGGTTACGACGGGAATATTCTACGCCTGTATTATCGCATGTTTTGTAGCCGCGGATCAGCGTAGTTACGATGGGTAACAAAAAATTTTCATTGCATTTTATTGTAATATGTTTGGCATATATGACTACTGTTAACGTCCCGAAACTTGATTCTATACTTTTCCATATTAGCGACGCGTTTGGGGCCCTCAAATTTCCAGGCAGATAAAATGTCTCGCAGCCTTTGATAAACCGCGAATAGAAAACAATATTGGACAAAATCTTTGGACGCTCATTTCGATACAGGTACGAAGTATGGAGGGTGGAACCACGTACCATGAAAGATGTTGAGATTTTGAAAGACTTGGGCTTTACGACTGAGGTAAAAGAATACTGTTGTATGTTATCCGTTTACAGCAAGGGTGATCAACCTTTTTGCTATTCATGGCCGCATTTTGACTACTCATATGGCCTACGGCCGCATTCCACACATAGCTAGCTGGACGCCAAATACCGATGTTTAAATGTCCATTTCCAGTGAACTCCGGAATAATATATTTAATCGTGTCGGCTTACTTAAAGCACAGAAATCACGAGGGGCCGTGCTAACCTACAAAACTGGTTGTGGTCGAGCGCAGCGCGAAAAGATTTTCAGATTCACTAATGAGTTTCGTCATTAATATTAGTAGTTTTACATATTACTATCAAATATTCATCCTTTCTCAGCGCATGTGATTAGATTCACCGGCAGAGTTGATGGTGTTTTCGAAAATTTAGGGGAAGTTATACATGATGCTGCATCTTCGGGAGGGCAAATTGTTATCAGTCACTTTGACCTCCCATCTGGATTGTCGGTATAGGAGTACATGATTCCTAGTTGGTGTTTCTATATGGGGCGCATCATTTTCCTCTACTGTTCGCATCTGCACTGTGGAGCTCAGATTGCAAAGAGCGCTACTGTATTAATATCGAAAAATGAAATCACATTGAGTAGCACGCAGAGCGAAGAGAATTTCAAGATTAATTTCAATCTCTCGAAAATTCGGTCAATTCGTAAATTTAAATTGTCGACGGCCACGAACACATACTAATTGAAACACGTGTCGACGGCTGTACAGTGTACACTGCAGTGTACATATTTTCTTCTATACGGCCGCAGATTGGCCACCCCTGGCTTACATCAATTATTCGCGATCAAAGGGTTCCAAGCCAGGTAGGCCTATCACATGTTGTTTTTATCAAGAAAAGTAAAAGGTCCTCCGATGACGATCAAAAATGCCCAAATGTCCTCTTTTTTCGCGTTTCCAGATAGTTGCTTATACTTCTATCAAGACGTTTAGGCTAGACATTGTAAAATCTTGTAGCCTTACTAGCCTATATTAGTTAGATCAGTTTGGAGCATCTTGACGGTTGTATATAATTTCAGTGATATTTCATGTATGTGGAAACATTAACAATCTCACGATTTCGTTCAAAATGATCATTTCTTATTGGCAAAAGTGAACGCAACCACGAAGCATTCATGGGCTGAACCTGAAGATTAATTTGCATTGTTCTTTTTGTGTCTGGGTTTTTGTAACTTTTTCTTTGCTATTTTTTGTAACTTTTATCTGCAACTACCAAGGATATGCAAGGCATCATCAAACTATAGAGATTGTAGGACAATTCCTACAATCTCTATCATCAAACTCAAACGTAACAATTCTACCGTCGCTATACTTGCTGGCCAAATCATGTCATCTTTTGGTGTTCAGAAAATATGGTAGGTAGCGGGTAAATGACGTAACTGTGGTCATCTTATGGATGCTGTTGCTCAGTAATCACGTATGAACCATAGTCAAATTACACACTTCGCCTAAGTTTCATCCTCAATCCTACGGCAGATTGACTATTGGGCCGAGCCTACAATCCCAGGAAAGCCTGTTGACATCCTGATACACCCGGACAAGGAAAGAACACTGAGAACTACATTGGAAACCGAACGCATCCCATTTCACACCTATATAGATAATGTACAACAACTCATCCTCGAACAGATGAGACGTAAAATCGAAGCGAAGAACAGCCGAGAATTGCGAAGCATCTTGGACTTTGATTACAGTGTGTATCATGACTATGATGAGGTAAAGGCGTATACTGCGGACTACATCGGGCTATCTGGTAGTAAAACTGCAAGCAATGGCATGTTTGTTAATCCTTACAGGTCATGGAATGGATGAATACTATAACGATGGAGTTTCCGGATAACGTTACCATGGAGCAAATCGCAGTGACATACGAGGGCCGGCCGATGTACGTGTTGAAATTCTTAAGCGGTGGAGACGTTGATAAACCCGTCATCTTCATAGATTCTCTCATACATTGCCGAGAGTGGATTACAACAGCATCGCTGCTTTTTATTTTCAAAGAGGTAACACGGATATGGAACAATCTACGGGCCCATTGGCTCGATGCTTGGTGCGCCTCCTCCATTATCAGTGTGTAGACCAGTGGTTCCCAAACTTTTTCGGTGTGAGGGCCAAATTTAGAATTTCAGAGTACGGTGGGGGCCGCACGAATACTACGGCTATGAAACGGACCCTAACAGTCATCATGGCTATTTTGGAGTAGTTTTATTGCCCTGGCGAGATTTCAAAACTGTACACTGTTTACCGCTACTTATCTGCTGCATTGGGTGTCCGTTGAGTGGATCAGCTTTTCTCTCCTACCCGCGCGAAGCGCGAGAAATTTCTTTAGTTTCATCACTTAATTGGTCAATATAATCGGGAATTGCATGTATTGCTATCAATTTTCATCCTGTCTCTGTTCACGTAATCAGATTTACCGGTAGAGCTGAGTGAGATGCGTTTGAAAAGGTATAGGCCCCCTCAATATAGTAATTAAACATCTCCGGGGGTATACCAGTTGGCAGGAACGTAACAGCACTTCGTCAGGACCCCGGGCTCCTATAGGGTGATAAACTGACCCCGCATCACGTTGTTCGCTTATGCCACGAAATTAAAGTTGTACTGCATTTGTAGTGAGACAGCGCGAAGCGCGAATATTTCGATAATTCATGATAAAATCGGTGAATAAGATCGGGAATCGCATGGTTCTCCTCTTTGCCCACGTAATCAGATTTACCGGTAGAGCTGAGTGAGAGGTGTCTTTGAAACTGCAGACCCCGTAAAATTAAACATCTTCGGGCGGGCGGACCCGTAGGTATGACTTCTTTACATGATGTTATTTCGTGACCTCCTGTCTGCTACATCAGAAAATGTAGAATTGCCCAAACCTACTAAACTGAAAGATCACACGATTTGAGATTGGTATTTCTTCCCTGACATATAATTTTCTTTCCTGCGGGATGGTATTTGTCTTGGTAGGTTCAGATTGCCAAGACAAGAACATTCGGCGACAGCATTTAGGCGCCTATATGGACAATCAATCCTATATGTATTTTGTATTAACGAAGTTTCTGGTATTTCGAAGTGTTTGGTCAGCATAAAAGCAATTCTTTACGGCCAAGGCTTTCTCGCTGCCGATCGTTCTGACACACTTCTTGGCGTCACATGTTACATGGCCTAAAACTTTATATGTCTTGGTGCGTTGTGGCGCGGTCATGGCCAACGCTGATATGCCCATTTTTATGAATCTTGCGTATGTTTTCTTGTGGGAAGAGTACCCAAGAATCATAATATTTATCTACTTGAAGTCACGCAAAGCGCGAAAAATTTTTGAAAAAGTTGCACAAATTTTCAAAAAATACTCTATAATTTATGCTAATTCACGAAATAATTTTGGGCTCCCTTCGAGCTCGGCCCCCCTCAATTGGGGGGTTTGGGGTGCGGCAGTTACGGCCCTGACTATAGGACTACCAATTATGCAGCTTTTAGCCGGCCAAGCATTATGCATCTCGGTGTATTCAACCGTGAGTCACGTGTTGCACATCTAGTCCTCTTTTAAGATGATTTGTCCTCTTTTTTGATATTTTTAAGGTGTCCTCGGAGGACGCCCAAATGTCTTCCTTTTTGAGATTTTGTCTTCTTTTTTAAGGATTTTGGTTACATATATAGGGCCAAATTCGACTGATCCACATTAAGTCAGCACTGTAGGAACGCTACGGCGGCTATTTCGGGAGCTGGACCGGAAAGTTGACCTTTTTTTCAGTCAACCACCTGTTAATGTGAAAGAAAAACTGTATTTTCCGGGAGTTTAGCCTCTTTTTCTTTTTTAGTCAAGCGACCACGAAGTGGGAAAAATTTACCATATTTCAAGATTTTCCTCCGGTTTTGAAAGTTATATATACCTATTTATATCTATAGCTACTGCTCGTTCAACTGGAAAGTTAGGGCACATTGCATTTAAACAGCAGTGACGTAACGTTAGCAGTCTATACTCACAGCTTTCCCGCAATTCCATAATTAATAACTACAGAGGCCAAGCCAAGCAAGAGTATTTTATAAATATAAATTTTAGTTTTTGTCATAAATCGATTTCTTAATATATTTTTGGGGCCGCAAAAAGGCTAGCTGGGGGCCGCACTTGGGAATCACTGGTGTAGACAACAAATAATCGGTCGCTACGATACCGTTTACTGTTTCATTGAGAATTTGTGATGTCATTAGTGGAAAGTCGCGACCACCGAATCCCATATTAGGTGGATGTATAATTGTATATTTTCCACGACAGACCGTGAGACCTTATGCATTTGGTCTCTTTTATTCTAGTAAGAAATATCCTACTATAGTTTAACTGTAGTTTAAAATCCCACATTTTCACTCCAAGGCCGCATATTGAGGTAGGCCTACTATTAATAGACAGACATGAAACGTCAATAACCGCGAACTGTATTACTACAACGAAGCAGTTATCAGCCTTCAGAGATTTAGGTCTCTATTCTGAAGGAATTCAAAATATCAATATGCGATATAGCCTACTTAGCAAGGATTTAGTTTTACGTGATCGTACCGTTTTCTGCTAGAACTCGAAGTAAAGCACTAAGGTGCGTGGGTGTCTGATTTCAAAGACTACTCCAAGTCATTTCGACACCGTCCAATCTTTTCATTGAATCGCAGTCTTGTGATG
>ATSW01002630.1:0-17828 GCA_000444245.1 Botryllus schlosseri | reverse complement strand
CCCCTGGCACAAGCGGTGCCTTACAAAAGCCTAGAAGTGTGCCGTGCTACAAGTCGGCAGTTACGGAATCAAAACTAAGAAATATCAGCCTGGTGTAAATGACCATTGTAGTCGACAAAAATCATGATTACCACAGACGACATTAGGGTTGAGTGCATCGTAAATGCCGATAATGCAAGTCTTCTCGCTTCGACGAACTTACGCGTAAGCTCCACTCTCGCAACGCTGCGCAAAGTGCGCATACACGTATATAATAACTTACAGTCACTAAAATTTGACGTAGTAGGCAAGTAGTGGGGAATCTCGGCAGACTGGGACCGCGATCCACATTATCATGTAAGACTGAAAACTGTCCGCGGCTGAACTAAACTAATGAGGTATAGCTCATACTATAACTCTTGCCAGCACTCCCACTTGCTTACCTAACACCGCTATTCCGGTATTTTATAAATGTCAATGGTGTCAGAACCAGAGGTGTTTGAGTTACAGGTAGCATTAATCTCTTATCCACACTTCTCACACTCCATACTCTTCCCTCACACACACACACGACGTACACAACATATCACCGGACTAATGGTAATTGAAATACATGGATGTTGCGGATATTAGAGATGAGGGGGTTTCATATTTTGAAATCACAATTATGTTCCGTATTTAAGATTCAAACCCAAGTCAAACTCCAAATCCAGAATAAATTCCGCACCATGTCCAAATACAAGTCCGGGAGGATGGAATTTTTTCTAAGGTCGCATGACATTTCTAAATCGGCTATAAAGACCTTTGCAAGTCCCAACCCCGCCTAAATGTGACATAAATTGGCAGACTAGATCGTTGTATAGCATGCTATTATTACCATCGATGATTCGTTCGATTATATCTTCAAATTCCTCGTTTGATGGAATTCTGTCCAGTGCAACAATTAGTCGTTTCGAAATCAGGAATGAATCAGAAACAACCCCCGTGGCTGAGCGCTGCGAATGGCGCCGAAATCCCGTTCGTCTTCGGGTATCCGTTCATGAATACACGGGCCGCCGGATTATTTCCCTACCAATTCTCCGACACGGATCGAATGGTCAGCAAAGGCGTGATGGACATGTGGGCCAACTTTGCAAGAAGTGGGTAAGGCAGTAGGCACGCGTATATGTTATTAGGGCTCGAATGTACGCTGTAGCAACTAATGTCTCGCAGGAACCCAACTGTTGACGCGAATAGCGGATTGAGTTACGTGTTCAACTCGAAAGTCGTGAATTGGCCGAAATACGACGACGTTCAACGGGGCGGTCTTAATATATCGTCAAGCTTCGACACGTTTTCAAACTATCGTTATAAAGAGACAAAATTTTGGAGTGATTTTATTCCCGGCCTGTTGGTTAGTAAATTCACTATTGTACATATGCACTATTTACAGGTACAGTCAGGGTCGGCTGTAATAACTCAAATTCTCATTACACAGAGCACTTTCGCTGAAAGAACATCGACTGCCGCTATACCCATGGCACAGATACCTAACACTGAGAAAAAAGTCACACCAACCTGGACTCCATCAACGTAAGTATAAATTGTAAGGTCCGTATGCGCCAAGTGGGTTGCAAATCGTGAATGCAAATCGACCTAAAGTACAGACGCCGAGGAGTGACATAACCAGTGGTGGTCATTGATCACCTCCGCTATGATTCACGGTCCCGGGAGGGTTCACTGGAAACGTTAATAACGGTAAACGCTGCTATGGATATGGGGAAGGGTATAGTAAGACGTTACCAGAATGAACATTTATCTGTTTTGCTAGTGGGGCGGGTTGAGTTCCTTCAAGTGGAGGAATTATGCGACAACCTCACATTTTCTCTCATGCCTTTTCTCTCGTCAGGTCCTTTTCGACATTTCAATCGGCCGGGTCAAGTCCGGGAGGCAGAAAGTCGGAAAGCAGCATGTCGCCGCAACTTACGCTGACGTTAGCGATAGGATTCGTCCTCTTGTTCGCAAACATCATCGCATATTCGTTCGTGTCTTACCTCGTGCAGAAGGAGAAATTCAAGACTAAGGTGAGGCGAACAATTGAACCCACACGCGCGCAGAGTCTATATTCCGAAAGCGAGCAGGCCTACTTGAATCCGAATCGATTATATTTATTGTAATTGGTTAGAGTAGAGTAGTGAGAATAGATTTTTCAAGTAATTAAACTTTATCGGACTAGTGCAGAGTAGTACAGTAGTGTATTGGAGTATGTGATCGACCCGCAGTATCACCACAAAGGGCAATGAAATAGGTATGATCGGAAGAATACCAAAATATCGTTATTGTGGTGTATCAGCATCTGTTTATTAATATTTTCATCATTTCAAAACATCAAAAAACTGCGATAAAATGAATAGATAGGAATGTATTGAAACGACTTGGAGTCGTCTTTGAAATCAGACACCCACCTGGGCCTAGGCGATGTAAGAAAGAGACATGCACATGGCCCACTGAATGAAAAGTAAAACAGAGAATATAAAAAACAAGCGACAAAATGAGGCGGCATGTGGAAAGAAGCATTATTTTCTTTGTGTTTGTATAAATTTAAGGTGGCCTACTTCCTTCCTTCCTACCTTCTTACTACCTTCCTATCTTTTCATGGTATCGCATTTTTGTGGTGTATTGAACCGATAAAATTGCTAATAAACCAATGATGATGATGATGATGATACTGTATCTACTAGACTTATCGTAGGTCCCAGAACGTAGGCTATTTGAACTTTCCAAATAATATAACTGCTAGGACACCATAATGAATAATATTGGAATCGACGCCTAGTACTGATTCGCCCTAGACATTTGACGTTATTGGTAGGGTTGCATTTAAAACAGAAGATGTTTTAAAACACTTAGTGCTTTAACAAATTGTGTTTTTTTAAGTTGTAAAATTATGCAATAATTGTGTAAATACTTTCCAAAAAACATGTTGTACGAACCAACGGACAATTACCACCCGACATAGCCGACGTATATCGATATGGTAGGGTTGGAACCGTCAAAATAGTCGGTTGAACAGCAATAGTACAGTTATTTCGTCAAATGAGCTATATTTACCCTATATTTTTAATTGGCAACGTCAATCTACTATGACGTCACAATTAAATATTCGTGACATCATGGCTAAAAAAATCAAACAAACAAAAAACGCAATAAGAAACATGTTTTAAACTAGGGCCTTGTTTTAAACATGTTTGTTTTAAATTGATTTATGTTTGAAATGCAACCCTACTTATTGGCATAGTTTGATCCACTATATATTCCTGCGATTGACAGATCATCTTGATCCTCATTACTCATTTCATTATCTCATCACGGCATGTGATTTTTTGACAGAAGCTGCGGCACGCATTGCAGGAGAAAAACAGATTACTGGACGCAGAATTGCGCGAACGCGGTATGATCACTACCTCTGCCACCGTATGCTGCGCAGAACCTGGCAGCGGATGCAAAGCAACCGAGGATCCCCTAGGAGGCGCTAACACAACGTCAGCTGATTCGACTTGCGTCGTGAACAAATCGCATCCGCTCAGATGTATGGCCAGTACGGCTCCCCCACAGGCAATTCGAAATTGCGTAGTTGTTGACAAGTCTTGCGTGTCAGTACATCCCAGCTCATCACAAAAACGCCCAGACACAAACCCTAGCAGCTTGGATGAATCGCAAACAAGCGAGCTAAACTATCACGACATGCAAGATTTGATACACTCTAAATCACACACGGTAATTCAACACACAGTACCACACGGTATCAAACGCGAAGTCGCTTCTTTAGATGGCAGGTTCGACGGATACGCGCCCGATTATAAATTCAAGACTTACAACGGAAGATCCAATATTCGCGGGGCTACGGCCCGTACGGAATCGTACGCTGCTTCAGGTGGTTTAGGAAGGAAGCCTACATCTTTGTGGTCAATAGCGTCTTGCTACGGCACCACATTACCCCGTGTTATCGGGCATAGAAAGTATCACCCCGGCCATCGCCAGGCTAACGAGTCGCCAAGCTATAGTCTTCATCAACAAGCACAGGTTCTACGGGAAGAGCCGTTGGATCACGATCAATCACAAACAGTCGTACCGGAGGTAACCCGTCACGTGAACGGGAATTCAGTGGACGCCCGCCAAGCAATCAAATCGCTACATGACAAGTCACGCGTGGGCTCCCAAATCCTGGGATCGGAAACCGAAGACACGGTGTCGTCAGAAAGCGACCACAACGCAGGCTACAGCTACTGTGTGACGAACAACAAAATGAACGTGGTCACGAAGCTATGACCGTACAGAAAAACCTGTATTGGTATTCAAGAAGTCTGTTGCATTGCTAGTTGATACGGTGAATACTACATCATATCATATGATGGTATTCATACCGAAACACGTATGACACAAGGACGCCAATTGTGAAACATAATAAGAAAGAACACTTCGCAAGGGGACTTACATGCCGATGCCATCGTGTGCAGAAGTGTAGACTGTAGAAGTAGAGTGACCACTGACCACTGACCATGACCACGCACTGATCATTGACCAATGAAGTTGCAATAGAGCGTGTAGTGTAGAATCCGTGGAAGGCATGACCTAGTTTTGGGATTTTATTGCGTTAATACTATATTGAATCTCGCTGTAAATACAAAACGAACTGGTTTTACTGTGTCGTCAAACCGCATGACACCTAATTTTACGGCCTGATGCGCCGCGATCTTGAACTCAATACTGTGGGTTTAGGGCTGTAGGCAATATCTGTCGCGGAGATCTGCTATCTAATGACTTGTGCATTGCATGGGCGAGGCTGACTACGCCTATTTCCAAAGCTATGAC
Source organism: Botryllus schlosseri (assembly GCA_000444245.1). NCBI lineage: Eukaryota > Metazoa > Chordata > Ascidiacea > Stolidobranchia > Styelidae > Botryllus > Botryllus schlosseri. Next base: position 12,998 of record ATSW01002630.1, on the reverse strand, counting down.
GAGCGAGCGAGTGACTTACGTCGATGAAGCTGGCATGTCTCTTGAATTGCATTTTACATTTGCATAATTGCTACCGACGCACGATTCGCGAAAGGCGAGTATTTAACGACATTGTGAGATAGTGGGTTGTAGTGCCGGGGTTGGATCAACTGAACAAGGATGACACAATATTCAAGTTCACGATTGGATTACCGGGTTGTATGGGCTTACATCTATAAAGCTTACGGAACCAATAAGTTATGTTCGAGGTAATCGAATGCGAAACTACATACAAATATGCAACTGTAATATAATTACCCAACGCCCCTGCTGACCAGCACTCATGCGTAGCATCTCTCGCAATTCGAAAAGATCCCGATTTTCTGATACAACCAACAAGGTCTGTCAATGATTACAGGAGTTTGGATATGTTTCGCGCCATTTAACAGGAACCTTCGCGCCTCTATGTCCAGTGTCCACTTGCAGTTGATTTGCATCTCCAATCTATTTCGCCCATCCACATACGCCACTTCATTTCCATCGCTTGTCCTTTTTATCTTTTACTTCTAATTCAGTAAACATGTCATTTGGGAAGATGTTATAGGACGGGTCAAGGCGGGTTGCAAGACTATGCTTCAAGTTGTTTCCACTCCTCTATCTTTTCATTTTATCGCAATCTTGTGGTTCATTGATGAAATAATTAATCAGCTGAATTAAACGGCGTGGCCATAGAGAAACTTTGAACGAGCTCCATAATACAGTAATGCATTAACGTAACATCTCTGGCTTGGCGTCATAATCTCCCAATTGATAGCGGTCATTACGCTTGCGTCGAAATTATCGTATCTTAGGCGAATATGATCAGAGATAATTTTGTAAAAATACATTTTTGGACATTACAAGCAGTACCAGTGCGAACACGCAGTAGCAATCAAGAGCAAATGGTTCGTAGTTACTAAAGCGAAGCTTATTGTTATCGTTCAGTTATCAGTTAAAAACAATACCAAGTATTTTCATATCTTGTACAAACTTGTTATGTCTGCTCTTGCAAATAACTAAATACAGGCCACCATTCTTTTCTACGATTTCTACGTGAGCTTATTCCGCAAGATATATTTACCTATTATATTTTAGACAGGAAACAAGTGTATTTTCCATATTCCAACTCAACGAACAAGCATTCCGTTCTGTCATTCAGTGTTAATTGACTATATGAGATTTGAACACTGAACAGCGCATATGTAGCTTGTAAATGTTTCTACATAGCGGCTTGCAGTGGTGGCGAAATGTGGACAAATTACTGCGGGGAACGGTGCTGTCTATCTACATTTCATACAACGTAACCGCTGTCGAAAAAGGTGTGTGCGTGAATATGTCAAAATGCCTTGACTCCTTCAGGGCGAAAGAATAGCGTTCATTGAATCCAGTAATTGAACGAACGACAGATCTGCGAGTAACCTGTCTTACTCGTCCCAACCACCACTGCTACTTTCACCGAGCTCTTCAGTAAGCCGTTAGCGGGCAGTCGGGCATTTAGTATATACATGATTCCATACCGACCAACGCGTATGCCGGTATCGAAAGAGCGTTGTTAGGAATTTGGGCGTTGTTCGATTTCCTGTCACGCCCCAAAAATTTGTTCATTGCCGCTGTCTGCAAAGCGACGCGGATTCGAAGCGAACGACAACAGAGCCTTTCATGGAAGATATTTATATTCCTAACGGCATTAAGCATCATGTCACCGTAGCGCGTAACAACGACGATACAGTCTAGCGCTTATACTAGAGACCAAATACAAGGCAATTACAATTGCAATATTTTCCGAATCGTTATCAATTTCAATCAGTGGGCACTGCATGGCTTTTATTTACATCGCCTAGGCCGGGTGGATGTATGATTTGAAAGACTACTCGTTTCGACACCTTTCTATCTTGTGATGATATCGCAATCTTGTGGTGTATTGATTCCAAGGATGAAATTTTAACAATATACTGAACCAATGATGATGAAGTATCAATATCATTTCCCTGAATTATACAACAGGTTATATCAAACACCAGTACGCAGGGCCAGAGTATTTTTATAATCATTTCTTTTGTAGCGGACAGCATAGTGTGGTAAGAATGATGGCCAATACATATGTTATCAACGCTCACATAATCGTCTGCCATTTTCGAGCGATGTCATTGTTCGTTGTAAAAATGATCGCGGTAGATATGTCATTGCGAAGGAGAGAATCGATTGTCCGCGTTGTGCATTGCATATATTTGTATATTACATACAGATTATATCAGGTGTAGAACTTCTACCTAAAGGACTATGTGTAGAGGGATTGTGAACCGGTCGATAGGTTCCATTTGTAGAACATAAACCTTCACATGTCAACGTGCGAATCACGCGTCCTCCAGTTGGTTGTAACAAACAACTGTCTGCTTTGAGGCTACCGGTGTGCGAAACGTCACTTGATCAGCTGACACAAAAAAGTGAGAGGGCTACGGGCGAGGCGTACGCGATCGAGCGTATCGCTAGTCTTCTGTTCTGTATGTCAGCAGCCGCACTTTCTGTTGGAAATTGGCGGATGCGCATTCAAACAGAGCGATCGCGATTCTCCGTTGGTTTCTTAGTCACTTATTGTCTATCAAGCGTGGCCTAGCTACTTTTGCCGTAATAGAAGAGACATGAGTGCGGAGGCATGTGAGACACATGGCCCAGGGAAGAAGGAGTGTTTCAAATCTGATTGGTTGGTACGAAAATACGTCACGAGATTCTTTGTTATTATGTTTCATAGATCGGGAAGTTGGCAAAGTCGAGCAACCCATTTAGAATAAGGAACTAATGCGAGGAAATTGTGACTGTTAACCTTCTGCCTGGGCGCACATGTTCGCTGTGGACATTACCAACTGATTTAAGTGTACAGCGTCTGCTCTGAGAACTATCATAGGCATCAACTGCGAAGAAAAATGGAACGGGATCTTTTAACGCCGTCCCCAACTACAAGCGAAAGTGACGATGACAGCAGGCTCAATAAACTTGATTTGCTGATACGGGCCGCGAACTATCTAGAAAACTGTGATAGCAAGCGCCAAAGAGGTAAAGAACTACTATAATTTCGTGTTTTTCAATCCCGTAAGCGTAATTGACAACCTTTTTTATGTACCTGTTTTGGATAAGTATATTGCAAGAGACTTTATAATCATTTGAATTGACGAAAAATGAGCGAGTCTTATTAAATTTGATTGCTGCTGCTTTCAGCTAAACCTGTAGATATACAATCATTGCACAGCAAGAATATCAATCTTTTTAGTGAGACGATGAAGTGATGTTAGGACAGTATGTAATCTGCTGTGCTTGTAATGATGCCAACTGCAGCCAACGCAGCTTGAAGTTTGGTGGCATGTTGATTACGAATTGTGACGTCTTGACGATGGTCACCTTATATACAGTTGCTGTGAATGGGATGGAGTTACGGTGTTGTAATTAAGCCTGTTTTATGCTACGCTGGACACTCTCTTGTGGTTATCAGTGATGTTCGTCCTGAAAAGAATATATGATTGGAAATTGTTGCTGTCAATCATTTACTGTAGGCTTTGAATCTGCTCTTTAGTTAGTGTAGTATCGAGTAGCCACTGTGACATTTTATTCTTGAGTCGATGTAGTTCAAGAACTCAAGAAGTGAAACTTTTCGTTGACTATATTGGTTTGAAGGTAATTGCTTGATTAAGTAGATGGGCAGACATATTAGCTACGTTAATAATTCATCTCCAAAATATTGTATCGTAATAAGGATAATTCATCTTACGGTCAGTTGCATTAAAGTATGTGATTTAATAATATGGCAATGAAATTCTGTTAGTATAATCATGCCTATTGCCTGACATAATGCACCGTCTTATTTTGAATGCTGATGACGATTACCCCTGACGAGTGTCACCAGAAAATATTCGGGTTCATTTCAATATGAATAACTATTCAATTGATGGCTTAATGCATATAACATATTTTGGTGGTGTCTTCTTATTATACATCTTGATATTTTGTGCTTCTGAAGGTTGTGTTTCGTTGTATCAATACACCCATATCGAGTGTAGATTAGCGACTTCATTATTCTTCCAACATCTTATATTGTGTTTTCCTAGAATCTGATCACGGCTATGCATCGATGTGCAAGTACGGTGATGAACCATCAAAGAAGCGATTGCGAACTTCAAAAAAAAGCCAAAGTCGAACTTCTCATAACGAACTGGAGAAAAATCGGTTCGTTTTAATTGCCAACTCTTCTCCATTATCCTGTGCAGCATTGTTGATTTATTCCAGCCGGGCACACTTGCGAAACTGCCTCGATAATTTGAAATCCATTGTACCGCTTGGGTCGGATTCAACTCGCCATACAACTCTCGGACTACTGAGACGTGCCACCCTGTTAATCCATGTAAGACACCCGGTATATTTCTAAAATTGATTCGGCAGTGCTGTAAATGATGGATTTCGTTTAGGATCTTGAGAATAAGCGGTCGCATTACGAACAAGAGAAGGATAAACTAAATAAATATAACGAGCATTTGAAAGAAATGCTTTTTCGTCTCGAAATAAAGTACGAGCGGTTTCGCCGCGATTCAACTGGTTCCCTGTCACAGTCGGATTGTTCAAGTGACTCTGATAAAGGTATGGGAAATTTTTCATTCCAGTTGATCAACTTACAGGATATCAGAGGTGTCATGTGCATTGTATGTGTCATCATCAGTTGACCTTGTTGATTTAATTGAATGAACATAACAAGAATGCTATCAAAGTAACCACAGTTAAAAATGACACGTTTGAAAACTTTGTTGTATGACAGATATCTCGAAAGAATGGATTATGTATTATAGTTTCTAGATTGTGGCAGCAGTATCAGCTATTTCCGTTTTAGTGGCTAGCGATATCTCCTGTATGGTTCATAACTGATAATACACCACATCCAATGCAACTGAGAAAAGAATAGTAAAACCAATAGTACGCTCCCTTATAATATACTAGGCTTGCTTGCTTTGTTATATCTTTGAAACATATGCGCTCTGACTGTTATTGTACACACACGCCTAAGGTGTATTTACTTAATATCACGCTTAGGCAAGTTTAGACTTGAGAATTTGTCGCTATCCTATGCTATCCTATATTACACATGTGAGCTGTACTCGCATGGTTTTGCTTGACTGATACTTCTTTTAAGCCGTGATTTTCAAATTTTAGTTTCTCTTTCCAATACTAGTATCAAAATATGTACAACATTTATTTGTTTAGATGAGATAATTGACGTATTGGACACAAGCTGCAGCAGTAGCGACGAGTTGATACAAGTGATGGCTGCTTCAAATGAAGGCAGCATTGTAATGGGTATGCCAGAGATTCTAATTGCTTCCACATAGCCTCTGCGAGGATTGCTTCGGGTGTACCATGCTCATACACTACCACTTCGATGTGGTTCAACTTTATTTTATGGATGAGACGTTATATTTCAACTCGGAGAACTGTTAGTCTTACGAACGAATACCCGACGTTCGACCGCATCTATCCTGCCAAGAAATTGCCAGGATCTATTGTTTCGCGTTATATCAGTCTTTTCGAGTGTGAATGCTTACAATCTATTATACCCCTCTCCAGATCTCACTTTGTCCCTGTTATCTATAGCTTCGATGATATGAATATATTTTGTTGTGTTTTGCCTCAGAAAATATGTTTGAATCTATATTACGGGAGCGGTAATGCAATTCCGTTGAATGACACGCATAGTCTGTAACGCACGTGAATGATTGGAAATTAGTCTGATGAAATCTTATCCATATTACTTCCAGCTCAAGGTCTCGGGTATTGGGACGTTTTAATCGGAAAGTTTTATGCAAAAATTTATCGTTATATTGCCTTCGGGAATCCAGATATCGCCTTTAAAAACCCTGTTCGAAACCAAATCCGGCTAATCACTGTGACGATATTCTGAGAAGAAATATAGCGTGATTTGGTGATTGAATTTTAATGCAAAGCACATCTAACATTCTTCGTTTCGATACTCCATAAACTCTGTGAAATTTGAGGTGCCCAAATTATTACAAAACGCTTTGCAAAGGAATTCAGTCGAGTATTCCACTAATCTTGAATATCACATGCTGTTCCGAAGCTGCAAGCCTCACCCATAGCTGCCAAGAAGGCTCGGCTTATCTCAGGTACAAGGAATCGCCACATCCTTGCACAGCACAATTTGTGAATTTCATAATCTATGAAAATCTAACATATGCAATAGTATTTGGCATGTTGTTGCTTCATAGTGGTGAACACATAACATATGTATACATGGAATAGTAAAGGTGTAAGGTGCGTCTGACACTTTCGCCGTATTGTAAGAGGCACAATCGTTGTTGAACTTGTTTTTTGTTTTGTTTTATATGTTACGCATTTTAACTGTTTTTATGTGTTGTCAAATGTATGTAATTATATTCTGATGTTACTCGTGTAGTTTTAAGAGGAGTATATCAGTGAAAATGAATTATATATTCCATTTTACGTTCTAAAACATATAGCAACTCTACTAATTCTCTTTAAATTTGCCTGCCGTCAAACTCGCAAAAGATTTTCTGGTTCTAAACTTCAATTGAATTGGCACCCCGTTATTTCCACAATACAAATGTACTGCATCAGTACTTCTGTCACCCACTGTCGAAAAAAAAAACTTGATGCAATTATTAGGAACATATACTTTCGATATGTTATGGTCGGTTGTTGTCGGGCGAGACAGGTCACGATGCCTCGGTTTGATAGGATGATTGCTTGAAGAGATTAACTCATGCAGTGACTAACTGAATATATGTGAAGCTTGCTGTCTGCTTAAACCTGTTTCGATGTACAAGTGGTCGCAGGCCATGTATCGATGAGGTAGTGGTCAACTTGTTAGTAGGCCGGACAGTGTATTGTTCCATTTCGCCTTATTGCAAATTTATTGTCGATCGCCACCGCGTTTCTCTCAGAATTGTTGTATTTCGCCTTCATAAAATGTAAGATCTATACTGTTATGTTGTGTATGGTCGGCACGTTGGAACTTGTAGATGTGAGAAAATTTTGTCATATTATTTTTGTATCTGTATGTATTGTTCTCTCTCCTCACTCATTGTGTATAGATCTGGTGTATACTGTTGATAGTACGTTGTCCCATACCGGTTGTATATGAATATGGTAGTGACGTGGCGGTCATGTCGCTATTTGCCAAGTTTAAGAATGTGAATATTGTTTCAGAATGTGAATATTGTTTATATGGATGCGTTTAGTTTCATGGTAGCTTGTCGACTGGCAAATTGATTTTGCGTGTGGACATTAGCCCGATGGTTTGTTTCCGCTAGTTCCGATAAATATAACCGTGCGGGTTGCTAAATTCAGTACCCTGTTTTTGTTCCTGCTTCAACCCTCAAATGTATTTTCTTTCCATTTTACACTCGAAAAATAAAATTTATTTCAATAGTACCTGTCGACGTTTGGTGTGTTAACCTGGTAACTTAAAAGGGAAAGTCCCTGGTTTGTCCGCCCACTGTAGTCGCAGTTCCTGTTACATGAGATTTAGGCGTGATGCGGCTCGATGGCATTAATGACGTCTACTCTCGTAAGTACTGGCCTCGGGTCACGACACGTAGTTTTCCGTTCGTCAGTGACCACATGACGAAGATAGTTTCGTATTAAGTGAATGTGTGAATGGTCAATTGGTCAGCGTTTGACTCGGCGATTGCTGGCGTTGTACGTAGATCTACTGGACTTGGGCAGATTGTGTAGGCGGATATTCATCACTACCGCCTGTCTATTTATACTTCCGCTTACGATACTGTCGGATCGCCGATGAACTCGTGGTTCGAACTTTCGAGTTCACACGTCGTCGCGACCTCACGATACGGTCGCCGACCTTGCCGTACATAATATGTTGTAAACAAACCGCTTCAACGCTAGAGCTGTAGGCTACTCCGCCTATTGTCGCGGTGAAACAATACGATCAATACCTGAAACGCTGGCTGAGACAGAGTCCGGCGGAACACAGTCGGACATAGCCGTGATCTTTTTTTCAATTGGGAAATTCTGTTCGTGAATTGTGAATCTCAGTTTGATAAGAGTGAAGCATCATTTCTGTCAACATTCGCTTAATTTTCTTAACACTCGATTGATTTTCTTTGCATCGCGAGCATACGGCACAAACACTTCTGCGAGCGTCGTCGAGTGTTACGAACTGAGTCGGTGAAGGGCCATAAGGGTTTTTAGAGAATACAATTAGTACTCTTGACGAGGTGTGATGGGCCTTGACGAGGACAATTTTAACTTTCAACAAGTCTGCCTGGAAAAATGCTGAGTTGACACGTGAATTGAATGTCGCGCAGTTTTGTTCAGCTGTTCGGCGGCGTGAGATTAATTATACGGTGACGACTCGCCAGATATCACTGCTGAAGTATACCATGCAACTAGATCGATGCGCATTAAAGATACCGTAAAAATGCGCGTAGTTGTTCATACATGGACAATTGGACATTCTTTTGCTTGGTAGGTCATAGGTCAACTTATGAACAACGTATGCCTGATGATGCACCGTCACGCGAATCCCGCAGCATCTATCGATACAGCAAACGCTATCTGCAATTGTCGACGTAGGTGCGATGTTGTTCTGCAGGTGTCAACATTGAACTGTTGTAACAATGTCTTCAGGGAAGGGCTCTTGAGTCACTGCTCATCTGGGACATTTAGCTCAATGCGCACCCAACGCCAGTACAAAGCATAGTTAATTTCAGTATTTGCATTTGTAATACCTAAATTCATGCGGTTGCAAAAAAAAAATTCTCGTGCTTACCACATTTTAAGCATTGACTTATCTCGTTCACACAGTATATAGCGTATTACACTCATCATTTGCATGGGACGTAGGGGAGCGAGATAACACGTTGAATTGATGTATACCTGGATAGCGGCGACGGAAACGGATTATAGCGGGATAGTGTCTTTCGTTTGTAAGCTTTGCCATATCAAGCGATCGGCATGCGAAGATTTAACATGCTTGAAACAGAATACGCGTATTGTTGGAGGTCTAATTCTTGTAACATGAGACGCAGCATAACAAGCACTTGCACGTTGCGTAACAGACTAAACAACCTTGTTCAGCTGAATATTGCCCTTGCTTATCATTTTTAAAGTTTCGATACGGCTGACTCATTGCATTTTGCTACATCATCATTGTTAGATGAGTCGGTGGAAATGGTATCATCCGTTACATGGATTGATTCTCATGACCGTAGGTAGACTCGTGACAGTTGCGATTTCAAGCTCATACGCGTCCGACATCCATTTGTGGCGAACTATATGTCGAAATTTCTGCTTCGAAGTGAGATTGCTTATTCATCGATCCATGTCTGCGCATTTGTTTTTAATCAACTTTGAACGATGCTGATGACAACGCTTCTCATATAAAATATTGATGACATTGTATTTGAGTCAACGCTTCGAAGAAAGAGTCAATTATTTGCCACAATTCTGAACAGTTTTGCAGTGTCGTATCATCGCGAGACAATTTATCTTCCAACTTTACAACACCGAACTCATAGCCAAACGCATAATGGTAGGGTGGACAGCCGGTAGGAAAGATGTAGCCTAAATAATGCCGCAAAATCGACGGCACCACACACGCTTCATAGTAATTGCATCTTTTATGACGCCCTATATGTCATTGGAAATTGGCATTGTATCTATGTACACAAAAGTGGTGAATATTTTCCGGGTTATTAACGAATAAATATATTGTCGAATTATTATTTATGTGCAAATTCAGCATATACATATTTTAAAGTTATTTTGGCCTTTCATTCACAACCAGTGAGCTCACAGCTCAACCTTACCGGATCAAGTTAATTTGAAGAGCATTTCATTGGCCGCACACCAACATTTTACTACTTCGCGGGACTAGGGTTGTGTTTGAAACAAAAATCGATTTAAAACAAACATGTCTTCTTCTTCTTTTTCTCCTTCTAAACCATGACGTCACGCATATTCAATTGTGACGTCATAGTGGATTGATATTCACAATTTAAATAATAGGGTAAATATAGCTCCTTTGACGAAATATCTACCTGTTGAACCGACTATTTTGAGGGTTCCAACCATGCCGCATCGTATACGGAGTGTACGGACCAATTTAACCAGGACTACATCGTCATGCAGCGTTTTAACAGTCGGCGGTCATCATCACCAGAACGTTCTTTCCGCACCAAAGATCTATATCTACGTACTATAGCTGTTGAACCGACTATTTCAAGGGTTCCAAACCACCCCGCGGGGGCTATATCGGGTGGTAATCGTCGTCCGTAGGCTCATACAACATGTTTTTGGAACGTATTTACAGAATTATGGCATAATTACACAATACAACTTACAAAAAACACAATTTTTTAAAATGCCTCTGTTTACAAACAAAGTGTTTTATAAACAACCATTTGTGTTAAATGCAACGCTAAGCGGGACACAAAAATTTTGGCTACGACTCGCACACCCTGAGTTATACTATCGATCATTATTAAACGAGGTATAACGAAACGAGTGTAGAGTAGTGATTGGATTTTAGTAGCGAGCTACGACTTTCGTTAAGCGCCTCACAGCAGTTACTGGGATGGGCGCGTCGATTTGGTAAAAACGCCCAGCTTACACATACACACCCACACGTCGCTGCAGAAGCTGCTGCTCAAGCTCACAGATTCGATTGACCTGAAAAGGTAAACGTTAGACCCTACGCAACAGGCTTGAGGAATTTCTCCAGAATAAATTAGCCTATTGTGCGCACGCCGTGTGTTAAATTCCGACGCCCGAGTGTTTGAGCCTGCCTATGCAATTGACCGACGCGATCTCGTCGAAATGCCGCCATGTTAAAGGAAACGATTTCATTAACCGACGATTCTGACTAGCTCATTCCTCATTTTTTCTTATTCCCTGCCTTTTTCCCTTTCTTCCCCTTGCCAGCGTCTTCGTCATCGTCCAGTTTTTTGGCAGCTTCTAACCTTTTCTTACCGAGCGGAGTTTTCACGTACCAAGTCTGCGAAACAAGGTCAAATCAGCCTGCGATACGTTACGTGACCGACGGTTATTCCGTAGCGCTCTGAAGTGATTATAGAAGTTATAAAAGTAGCACTGACTATCTCGCACTTTCTTTCTGATTCAAGACTGCTCTGACTAAAGTAAAGTCGACAACAGCTCAACTAAAATGGTTTTTAGCAAAGCAAATGAATGCGACAACAAAGGTTTATACATGTTTTTCATTTATCCGATGCTAAATTCATTGGAATGAATTTTCGTCTGCTCTGTGTCGCCACCTTTTGGGTTTCATTCAATCACCCGCCCGTTACATACGAGAAAAAAAACCCGACTATTGTCAAAGCAGACGCGTAGTCTGCATAATCGTAATTAGGATAACAAATGCGGTAGAAAAGAAATAAAACACACAATCGCAAATAAGGCAAGTTCATTTCTTCTTCTTCTTGCCCTTCTTGCCCTTTTTCTTCCCCTTTCCCTTTTTGCCGCCTCCACCATCCTCGCCATCGGCGGGCTTGGCGAGTTTGCTCCGCTTTTTACCCAGCGGGGTCTTTTCGTACCACGACTAATCGGGTGAAATAAAGATAGAACCGAAAATATTAGCGGAAAATCCACGAAAGCGCGATTGATCAAACGAAATGTTTGGAGATTCTACTGAACATGCGCCGACGCTTTCAGAATCCAGGGATAGATATATAATGTATATAAGAGATGGGCGTATTTGATATTCTCAAATCCAAATCCGGTAATGACCGAAGTTTGTTCAAAACTGACAGGCGGTGATAAGTCACGAGCCTGCTTTTTCGGAGTACTCAAATGAGTTTCATCTGGTTGCAATACCTGCTTGAGTGGGTATATGGTTTTAGATTGAGATAATTGAGTAGAAATTCACGGAATTGCTTCTTGATTTGTAACGCTGTCTGCTTTGACCAACTTTGCTCAACAACAGAACGAAAATCGGACATATTTTGTTCTAGTTCAATCCCGAATCCAAATTTATACTCATTTTGCTCATCTTTGATGCATATGTCATACATATCCCCGGCAGAATCCTTAAAATAGTTTTGACGAATATTTACCTTGAAGGCCACCTCTTCTTCTTTGTATATCGGGTCGATCCTTGCCAGCGGAGAGATGAATTCGACGGCGGCCAGAGGTTTTTTGGAAAGCTGGAAAATCGCGATTTTACATTTGCATTGCAATTTAATAACCCCAACGAGAGGGAGAAATAATCAAAATAAAAAAAATTGACAATATAATCTTTCTTCCTGCCAAAACTTTGGATCGATCGTCTTCTACAGGTGTCAGATCTGTTGCTGATCTTGGAATCGACACAGAGATAACTCGAGACAGGTCGATTTAGGAACAAAAAGCACTATCACTTCATAGGTCCTATACTCAATTATTCAATTCTGCAAAACTCAAATGTCTGGGACAATCTTAAGAGGTAACTACAAGACCATATTTTTCAGAACTGTGCTCTGTAAGTTGCCAATACCTGTGATATTCTTCGTTCCGTCAAAATGTATTTCACAGCATCGATAATATGCCCTTGTGTGTATCCGTCGGTGATCTTGGTCAAACTGCTGATGTCGAGGTGCTGAGTGATTATACCATTGTACTCTTGGATGAGATGCCTCCACAGCACTGTAATTGTAACAATACAAGATAGGTTGGTGGTTCTTTACTGGTGGCCACAGAGCAATTTCTAAAACATGCGAAGTTTATTACGATGATTAAAACAGAAATTGCCACAACGGCACAACAGCAATACAACAACAAAAGTCGATCTCTCTCTCTCCCCACCGTCATATGCGATCTGAAGGCCAATTCTAAAAGTCCATCAAACTAAACTCCAATCAATCGATCAATCAACCTCACGTGCAGGGCTGTAATGACTCGAGTCCCGATTTTCTGATGACTCGACATGGCTCGAGTCATTCTCTCAAAAT
>ATSW01002627.1:0-10158 GCA_000444245.1 Botryllus schlosseri | reverse complement strand
GTCCAAGTCAGAGGGCAGCAGGTCGAGTCCGAGTCATAGTATGAAGACTCAAGTCCAAGTCCAAGTCAAGTGTTTACTGTGCAATATCGAGTTCGAGTAAGGTTCAACTAATTTCTGTGAAAGTCTTGGATTATGTCGAAGGCCTTGGATCAATGATTTACTTATTTTCTCACTATTACCATGCTTATTCAAACATATAAAATAGGGTTTTGGAAAAGAACTGTCTAAATATTTATACAGCCTGAATACTGGTATATGCGACTTGGAGATGCTTTAAATTCTACAACAGCTGATAAATAAGCATGAGTTAAAATGAAATCAGTTATAACATCCCAGTAAATCGAGCAATCTTTCTGTAATTGATTTACGAAAATGCCCACTTAAAATTAAAAGATATTTCTTCAGAAGAAATTGGATGATTTGTCGCTGTTTGCTAGCAAATCCTATACCATATTCGGTGGAAAAACAATCATTATTGTGTTAAAATTTGCATCGTCGTGGCTAGGTGGACATGGTTTTCTTTTTTGAGTGAAATTAAAAGATGTCAACGAGAGACACTGCTCGGAATTAATGACAAAATGTGGGTTAGTTTGTGAACAATTCAACCTCCTTTCTACTGTAAATATTTTGTTCATGTAATAAAAAACATCGACCTTTGATAGCATCTTTTCTGGTCTCCCATAAGTCGAAAAAGTTTGGGAACCACTGGTTTACACGCTCATTCTTCATGTATCGGTCTTGATACACTAGACTTGAATAAGTCGCATAGAATGTAGTGGGTCATATGAGTTGGTCGAGTCAACGAAAAATTGCTACTCAAGTCATTATAACCTCGCTATTTAGACTACTAGAATTATCTAATTGTCCAAGTCTGTCGCAAAATCTTATCATCAGGATAAAATCTTACCTGGTGAGGGTATGGACCACGGCTGTTGGATCAACGGGATATCGTACAGAGGCGCGGCAGAGTATTTCTCTGCGACAGTGAACACGCGAATATCCGGATAATTGACGGTTTCGTTGAGCTCCTGGCTAGAGTTGAACACCTACAAACAATGAAATGGATGCTTTACAGAAAAGGTCGGTCACAAATTGCATCTATTTGTTATTGTCATTAGTCATTTTGCGTGCAACCCCTTGACCGAATTTACATTTTCAACTACTTCAACCACATTCAAGACTTCTATACCGGTATTCTACTCCGGGTTGTAACCAAGTCACAAGCACCCGACACAAGTCAATCTCACTTTTATGGCTTTGTCTCGAGTCAAGTCGAGTCATTTTTAATTTTTCAATTCACCACCGAGTCAAGTCCAAGTTCAAGGCAGCGAGCTGAGAGTCGAGTCCGAGTCATTTTGTTCACTGTTCGGTTTTCAGTTCAATCCGGCTCAGCCCACCTTTTTCAACTCTGCTCTGTAGAAGGGCTCGCATTCATAATGTTGTAATTTTCCTCAGTCCTTACAGTTTCTGGATCTGTTTACCGAGTATCAGGACTGATAGACGAAATACCAATCATGTGGCAACTTTACTATTCTTCGAAGTTACAATGAAATATGTGCCGTAGCTGTCTTAGTCTCGAGTCATATGACTTGGTTCGAGTCCTACACAATGACTCGAGTACAAGTCGAGTCAATAAGCAAATTGACTCGAGTCGAGTCATTTTACGCATTTGAAAAAATCCAGAGTCAAGTAGAGTCACACTCGAGTCATTACAACCCTGATTCTACTTCCACACCAAGTAGTTATGTGATGTCTTGGAAATCGCTACTTTTATTAGCATAATTTCTTCCAATAGTTGAACAGTAACCAGATTCGTACAAACTACACTACGCATTTAGGTAGTTGACTGTCAAATAACTGCTGCTGTTTTCATTAGTTAATTAGCGAGTACCGTACCAAAGTTCCAGTTCTAGGTGCACATCTAAAAATCAATCAAAAAACAACTAGACAACAACCAGAAAACATGTGTCATCGTTTGCCGTGATAGGCTACCGTCGTTCTGTTGTGTTATTGCAGCCATTTCTAGCTCAAAGTCGTCACTACTAACAGTGGCGTTGTCAGGGGTGAGTTTTAAACATGTACTGATGTAGTACATGTGGAAAACTGATCCGATTCCAGTAAAATTCTGAATCCAATTTGATGAATTTTAGTCAGCTAGCTTCGGGATATTTAAAGGGCATTAGTTCTAGTTACGCATCTGGAAATCCAGTAAGCCTAGTCTGTATATTTGTACAAGTCTGACAGTATCCGAAATTTTTCGAAAAGCAACAGAAAAACTACCATGCTCATCGTGAATTGCATATTGCTCTGCCCGCTGCAAACAAACACATCGCCGAACAAAATATTCCTGATGAGAATCCACTGCAGTTTCCCACGATCGTCCTGCACGCCCTGTATCTCCGTCTTGGTTCCGGCAGGCTGCGGTTTAATCTTGACCGACCAAATTCCATGTCCGTCAAAACCTAACGCATTTCAAAGGAAAGGATGCATTATTACTAGGGATGTCAAAATTCAGGGTTGCAACCAAGTCAATCACACTTTTATGGTTTTTGACTCGAATCAAGTCGAGTCATTTTCAATACATCGTTGACTCAAGTCCGAGTCCAATTCGCCATACAAAGGGTCGAGTCCGAGTCATAGCGTTGAAACTCGAGTCCGAGTCATAAGTCCTTGTGTTGACTGTTTAATTTCGAGTTAAAATCTTGTTCAACCCAGTTTTTGCAACTCTGCTTGGTGATATCGAAAGATTCATATTCATAATATAGCCTACTAATAGATGAAATACCGTAAACCGGGGTAACTTTGGACTTAAGGGCAATTTTGGACACTAAGCAGTAAAAGATTTAAATGGTATTGATGGAAAAGGGTTGCCGCTGGATGTCCAATTCTTTTTCATGTGGCAACAGTACCACAAGTAGTCTCAATAGAAGGTGGATTCATTTCACTACCAGATAAACTTGACACAACATTGATAAATTAATGGCGGGAGTCAATTTCATCAAAATTAATGGCCATTAAACTTCTTACAACCAAACATAGATAGCATGCGATTCATAGATTCAAAACTTGGCAGTCTTAATCCATGGCAAAAATCTCAGTGGGCTCACCCTTAGATCAATACAAGAAAATGTGATGTCCAAAGTTACCCCGTCAAATTTTATCAAAACGGGGTAACTTTGGACAGTGAAAAATGTGATATTTAGAGCTCTGGAAAGTGGCTGCTTCATCTGTGTCAAAGTGTATCGTCAACTATATTCCTTATGACCGGCCTGATGGCTTCTTAAAATGGAATGAGAAGGCTAATAAATTAAGAGTTTGCCAAAATATGAAAAAATGGGTAGGCAATGAGCTGAGAGATTGTAATCGGTCGTAAGCTACTTCAAAAACTTATCACATACTCCTAAAGATGCGCCTGCTGAATATGGGATATCGTAAATTACCACAAATATATCCATCAGAGGACATAGGAAAGGGAAAGTGTATCTTTTAAAGAACAGTAATATATTTGAAATCGGCAATAAATCACGGTAACATGCTTAATGTTTGCTGTCGACTGCTGACACTGCCAGTGGGATACCCCTCATCACCATATGTTATTTATAAGTCCCAATTGGTGAAGGCATGTGGGAAAATTGAGATAAGGGATGAATAAGGGGGCATTAGCCTTCATAAACTACCTAATTTTTTTGGGGGGGGGGGGGGGATTAGGTAAAAATCATGCAATAGGCCAGACATATACTATTTTGTTTAAGTTTTAGCCACTGCTCTCCTCAACTCCTGCCAAATAAGCCTCATTTACGAGGTTTCATAAACAATAGAGTGTTAAGGCATACAAAAAACTACATTGTCCGAAGTTACCCCACATGCAGGGGTAACTTTGGACACGGATAATTTACAAAAATGAGGTAGCCTACTTATTGATGACCATGAACATTTTGGATTAGGTAATTCTAATCTTTGCTCCATGACCCCTGAAAAACACAAAACTTGCCTCCCCTACACCCTAGTAGGGCTTTTCAACTTGCTGAATGCAAGGCATACACCGGTAAGTATTCATAGGATATATAATGGGATATCCTAATAGCCTAGTCCTCTAACCCCAGACTAAAGATGGGGCAATCTTTTTTCGGTATCGTTCTGAAGGTCCAAGCCTAACTTAGCAATAGCAGGTCTCAAATACCTATACCAAATGCCCATTGCTTAAATCGTCAACCGTATTAAGGTGAGAGTACTTTCTGGTTAGTTATAGACCAATAGCCCCCTGGACTGGAAGTTAAATTAGAACCTTTGTTTCTGTACACGAACATATTACTCATAGCGCTAATGTATACCATACCTCAATGCCACATGCATCTGCAGTAACATCGTCATGTTGAACCGGCTGTCTGCTCACCCCATGCAGATTTGAGGACTTGACTGGTTCTACAAACAATAAAAATGAGTATACAGAAATATTCAATATCGCACACAAAATCTATGGCAAAGAAGGAAGGAAGTATTACGTCCACTAAGCAATCTCGAGAGCACTTGGCAAAACAAGGAAGAAGTAATGTTGGAGCAGAAATTGCTCGTGATCATCCAGAGAAAAGCAGAAGTGATACCAACCACTTTCCGAAGATCTGTCTAGCTCCGTAACAGCTTTGTAGGGTGGAGGCGGCTGATCATTCACCGGTGAATTATTAGTCTTCCTATTAACACTTTTGCTCAACTCCGGAGGGAGAGAGTCCTCCTAAAGTATGAAAACAAAAACAGAGCTTCACGTGATCAGTTACGTAATCAATACAGCGTTTCATGGGTAGTATCATTGGCTACGACATGAGGGTGGGACATACGAGCTTATTATTATTTGGAACTCTTACTATTTCTAGTACGGTAGAACAAATGTGCTTAGTTCGATTTTGACAAATCGAAGCAGATCGAAGCAATATAACTGAATATCATGCTTGCTTCAATCTTAAATCAACCATACCAGTTCAATAATTTTAATAGGATACGAATGGAAATGAAGTTTCATCAAGGTAACATATTGTGGAATATAACAGTTATTGACATAGTAATTTGGGAGTTTAGATGAATTATATGACTTTTAACATACATCAGTACAATGCAATGCATTGGATTGATGTATTATTTATCAATTGCTTATAAATGCATCGAATCAGGCTTTCAGCGTATCCTATAAACTGATAACATTTATCTGATAATTTCACAAAATTTTTGAAAACTAGACCTTACATGTGAAATAAAGTACAAATCTAAACAGATATATAGGCCGAATAAAGAGAACACAAGAATAATATCAAGCGTACAGATTCATGAAATTGCCGGCAACCACAAAACAGTAATGAACTTACAATAATATCAGAAGTATCCATTTTGTCACTCATTCTGTATTTCAAGCCGCACGAGATTGATCAGGGTACCGTATCCGTCTGAAAGAAATACAATATGCAATCAATGATACAGAAAATATCCATCTGTTGAAACCCAACAGGACACTAGCCTCCCCAAATATATAAAATCTGCATACCAGCTAACTTGAGGAAACCAAAGAAAATTTCCTCCTATTACAACAAGACACTTACTCACTGACTGTAACACCATGAAATCAAAATTACTCACGAAATTGTTTACACGTGTCGCATCCTGCAGGAGATATTTCAAATGTAATCCTTGGAACGTTGGTTCAAAACTATGTGAAGTTTAAGAGTATGGATGCAGCCTGCAGACTTGAAGAAAATTAGTCATCCATAAATTAAACTGCAAGGACATCTATTTCATTGTCCATCACCATGGGACAGACTACACAATTCTCCTGATACTGTCACATTCATCATCCACTAGATATGATAAGTATGGTAAATGTATATAGATGTACCTACAATAATATCATATTTGCAAGTAAAAGACGGTCAAATTACTGAAAATATCATTACATAGAAAATTGATTCGAAGATTAAAGGAAGACTTATACTGGTATATGGGATTGCTGAAGTCGGCAAACTCCATCCCACCAGCTGTTTTATTTCATCCCACTACACAATGTTTTGTGCTGCTTGTCAGAATCATATTTGTTTGCTTTGCTGCTCATGTTGTCATCACAACAGTGTTTTTGGAAACATCGCCATATTATGTTTGATCTTCACATCAAAATGTATCCATTACATCGCAACATTGTGCAAATGATTTGCGCTTCCAGATTTGAGCTACTCCGCCGGAGATGTATTGGACAATATTGAGGTTTCTCTACATNCCCAATGTCGCACTCTCGTCACAAAGTTAGACGACCTATTCGGATCATTCATCTCTCGGTTGATAGTGGAAGCAAGTCCCTGGTGAGACAAATCATTAACTATCAATCTATAGGCATGGGTTTTATTTTATATCAACATTTCAATCTTGTTGGACTGTAAATCAGATGTTCATATGATTTTGGTGGTCTTGTTGGCATGATGCATCATGAATTTTGGCATTCATTTGCGATTATGTTGAAGTGCGACTAACATCTCCTTCCCTTTCTCACCCATTTAAATACGGTAACAAGAAAGTATAAAAAATGACAGTTCAGTTTGCCAGTACGCGTAGTCTGCACAGCAGTGCTTCACCAATATTTAAACTCCAGGTCCTATAGGCCTACTACCCAACGCTAAATTTTTTTGCAGCAGGCATGCCTATCTGTGAACAATCACAATACAACGATGTATATATATTTCCATAATTTTAAGGGGAAGTCTGGATTCAAAGGACATTACGGTAAGTAATGATAGTTAACACCAATAAATACAAAGCTTGCAAGAAAGGGTATAATCCAAGGAGTGTAAAAACGACAACTATACAACCAATTCTTCTGTTCACATCAAAATTTATATTTTATTCTGACAATCATTATGGAAACATTTGCTCCATAGGCTAAGTGATGTCTTACTGAGAAGAACTTATTTCATGTTATCAGTTGACATTTTTGTCATTACCAGCTACTAGTAGGCTATTGCACTAGATAATGATAGATGCACAACAGATAATCAGTTGATAAAAATTAAGTTTTTGGGGACAGACTATACTCTTTTAGATAATGTATTGCACAAAGTTTTCTTTAGACCAGGGGTGGGCAACATACAGCCCTGGCGGAGTTTTGAGCGGCCTGCGGACAGCTGCCAGTCTTACATGATAATGTCACTAACGTGGTCCACGGCCCGAATCTACATTGATTTGCGTGCAAATGTTTTCAACCATGAACATTTACAAGGCAAAACTGCATTCCAATCTAACTTATATGTTCACATGCGTCTTTAATAAGGGTTTGTATGTCCAACATGCAGCCAGAGTTCAAAGAACTTGACAGCTTTTATAGAACACAGATGTCTCATTGACTTCAACAGTTAATAAAGTACATTTTTTCATGTCTCTATGCTTCACGCTTAAAATTAACATTAAATACGATTCATTTCTTTTGTAGGTGGATAAATACGCAATTAATGTATCGATTCAGGAATCTGGCCCGACAAGTATTTCATTTTCCCATATCCGGCCCGCCGACCGGAGAAGTTGCCCACCCCTGCTTTAGACCTAGTTTTCAATTTGTTGTTAACCTGGAAAACACACCAACACCATAGAAAGTCAAATTCAATTGTACAATTGTACGCTGTCCAAGATTGCTGAGCACCTCGCGGGAAAGCCGCGGATTAAACCCACGACCCACTGATCGAGAAGCAGGACGCTCTACCATTACACTATCTCATCAGAAAATGTCACAAATTTGTTCAAATTAATACTCGATTGGGAGTCAAGTCATGATTACTGGACTAACTAACCACAATGTGAATGCACACCCAAATTCTTTAACTATTCATACACATAGATCAAAAGATAGATAAATATTTGACTCACCAGGCACAGGCAAGCAGTATGGGATGGGATTAATGAACACAAAATGTGCCCGCTATAGTATTGAAAATTAATTTGTAGACAAAACAGGTCACTGCATATTGCCTATCAATCATAATCTCACACGAAAACCGCACCAGCAGAAACAGTTTTATCACTATATTCACGGACTGTTGCGGATTCAATCGTGATTCTCCAGTATCCTTTTTGCAGGTATTGCAAATGCCAAAATGTACCTTGGCAGAGCAGTTGATTCCGGAGCAGTAATGAAGCGATTTATTAGGAATGTATAAAAGTGTTTCTACCACACTTTCAAAATGTTCACTTTATCACAATAAGATCACTATTTGTTAAATTACACATTATCTTACTGTTACTATGGTCAGGATTGCTTCCAATGCTGTAACTCTAATACACCAATAAACAACCACAGCAGTTGTAATTCATATCCAAATTTGTACATAAAATCCAATGTACCAGACTACCGTTATTCGATGAACTTATCCACAATAAACAATCATTAACGGCAGGCAGCAATTATGTTCATTCTATTGCTAAATATAAATTGTGGGTAAATCAGTGTTATTAATTTCTACAATACACCTCACACCAAGGTTAGAATGTTGGTACATTCTTTACAATATAGTTATTCAATATATATATTGAAGCAATACTAGGGCTGCCCAATCGCATGCGCCTTCCTTTAGGAAGAGTTGTCCTGTTGTTTCAGGAAATTTAAGATGTCTTCCGAGGACGATTATATATCCTTTATTTCGCAATTCGACCTCTTTAGCAGGTTTGAGAGTCAGGTGATCGCACAGAGATAACTAATAAATGCCATGATGGACGTGAAATCGGGATTTTGACGATACGTTTGAATATAAAAAAAGGTCAACTCTAATCGATTCACTGATTATACGTTTGGGGGCGGGTCTTTCGGTAGTCGAGTTGGAAAAATGACTTTTTTTCGAGTCAACCCATCAATATTAGCATCAAAATAAATGTCCCGCATTAATGAATGCCACTCATCTTTTGTCACTGGTAAAAGTGCATGTCCTCTTTTTCGGATCTCAGAATATGATAACCTTAGGCAATACGTGTCCCAGTGTCACGCCATAGAAGCAGTGAGTAGAGTCTTTGGTGTGCACGAGACACTGATACCATAGTCTCTAAAATTGAGATGTCATTTACTGAAATTATACCATTATACTGCTAACAAGATTTTTTTGCTAACAGAAACCAGGCCTATATTATTTCACTGCACTAATTGCTATCTGGTAATGTATAGCCATGATAGCTTACTGCCATATGCAGGCTCATTGAAGAAGCGGAAAATCTGACGATATTACGTCGATGACACATCATCCCATGCAGTTTTCATAAACAATCAAACATTATTAGTAAACTGTGATTGATCATATACCGACAGCTGCAGGTTCAATGTTACTGGTAATTCAAGTGCAACGAATGAGACTGCCTGCTATAGGTGGCTATATAAACGCCACACCATATTTTAATTTGTAAGATACTAGAACAAGCATTCTATACATTCATAACAATTTCACTCCTGCTTTCAAGGTTGCAACAGGCGAGGATCAGATTATTCGGTATTATAACCGGTGGCATCAACGTTAAATATAAATACAACCGACATTTGTCTATTTGCATGACATTAACAATAACTAGTCATCCTGCAACGGTAATGGATATGCATCGATGCAATCGACTGTCGATACTGAACTGTGTATAACACTGTCAACTCATTTCAATGGACCAGTGAACCTATACGATCCCGGTACTACTGTGTACAAAATGATTGTGTCATTATCTTGTCGGCGACAAATAACATACAGAGTGAGAACAAGCCTAACACATGCATTGTATACAGTAACAGGGCATAATGAGACAACCCAACCCCCTATTTCCCAATTTCACTGCAAAAACTAATTCTTGTACTACAGTTCTAGTCGGTAAAATTAGCCCTTCCAAATACTTCGGATAGGCCCTTCGGATACACCCCGTCAGGTGTGAACAGAGGTTTTTCAATCTAAAAATATGCGTATGTTCATGCAATTATTTCAGATGAGGCTAGGTTTATGAGAGAACGTACGAATGAATTAAATGAAAGAAGCGACGTAGAAGCAACTAAATTTTACAATCGCCCAATAACAACTGCTAATATTCCGGGTGCTGTAGATGGTCGAATTCCCAATATTCGGAATTCAAATCCATCCGGCTCCGGCTGTCAATTCAAAATTCATAGTATGAAATAAT
>ATSW01002623.1:0-14617 GCA_000444245.1 Botryllus schlosseri | reverse complement strand
GCAGTCTCAGAAATTGATAGCAATATATATGCAATTCCCGATCTTATTGACCGATTTTATCATTAATTATCTAAAATTTTAGCGCCTTGCGCTGGCTCACTAATCAGTACGGCTGATTTCGTGGCAAAAGCGATCAACAAGATGAATGGGGGGGGGGTCGGTTACCGGGGGCGGTTTATCACCCTATGGGAGCCCAAGACCCAAGTTTTTTTGGGACCTGACGAAGTGCTGTTTGGTTCGTGCCAACGGGTATACGCCCGAAGATGTTTAATTATTATTGAGGGGTCCTACCTTTTTAAATACATCTCCCTCAGCTCTACCAGTAAATCTGAATACGTCACCAGATAGGGGATAAAAATTGATAGCAATATATATGCAATCCCCGATCATACTGATCGACTCAATCATAAATTCTTGGAATTTTTCGCGCTTGTCGCGTCTAGGTGATAATGGGAGGCCACACTGTCCCCCAGAGGTCCGGTTTATCACCCTATGGGGGTGGGGGGTGGGGGCAAGACCAACGTTTTGTGGGGGGCCTGACGAAGTGCTGTTACGGCCCTGTTCTTCTTTTATGTCGCGGCGCGGTAATGGCCGGTACCGAAATGTCTATTATTGTANATATNTGNATACTTTTTCATGGGGGTGAGAGGTATGCATTTCAAAATCGAGCTNTCAATAGACATTAAAATCGCGAAGCNCGAANAAAATTTAANGTTAATCAAATCTCACGAAAANACTCCATAATTTATGGTGGTTTTACAAAATACTTTTGAGTCCCCTTCGAGCGCGCTCACCACCATATTGGAGAGTTGGGGTGCGGCAGTTACGGACCTGGAAAGAATGCAAATCGTTGGATGCCATAAACTGTCCCCTATAAAGTTGGGCAATTGGTACATCATCAAGTAACAAGCAAATGGCGCATCATTTATTGAGAAAATTGTTGTTATCTCATTAGGNCTTTTCANCGCAATCCTTATTGTCTTCAATATTTCTTCTAAGATTAGTTCTAGGAAGCAAAATAAATGTAATCGAGAGTAATCGTGACTACATTTNCAATGTAATCGTAATCGTAATCGACTACTTCCTGATTTTGCTGTAATCGTAATCATAATCGTAATAGCGTGATTAAGAAGTAATCGTAATCGCAATCGATTACTTTCCAGGAGTAATCACCCCATGTCATTGGTAGATAAGCAGCCATAAGCTACACTTTCGCATAACTAGAAAATAAAGAAATATGTCATTTTATCTGCAACGATTCCGGCAATGCTATCAATTAGCAAATCCGCGATCTTCCGTGAACACATATTCCTATGCACATGAATAGAGCCCGACCGATTATCGGCTCGCCGATAATATCGAGTCGATATCACGCTCGGAGAGAAATATCGGTATCGGCCATTGAAGGTAAAAAAATATCGGCCATTTTCGTGACGTCACAACATGGTGGCAGGGAGTCAGAGAAGTCGATAGAAGACGTGAGGACGGTAAATTATAAAAATAAATGGCCAAGCTGCATATAGTGCATACTGCATACAGGGCAGTAGGCGTGCCTATCTGAAAAATATTATAGATAACTAACCACCGTTATGCCCCACTGACTTCGTGGGAATCCCCCTGCAGTAATCGATCACCAACGACAGAGAGCAGCTGGATGGATAGTTGTCTGCAGAAGATTTCAATCAGTAAGAGAAATGAGAACTTCAATCATGCTGGACTGACCCTCGTAATGATAGAGAAAAGCGTCGCGTCGAAACATATCACGGTTCGGTACCAACAGAGCTAATTATTCCAGTAATGTATGAAGTCGTCTGACTGAGGCCTGCGGGGCCACCATGATAGGAAATATGCAAGCATAGAGGGCAAGAAAATCAAGCAAACGTGGAGTAAAGCCAATAATTGATACCAAAATTTTTGATTCCATGATGACATTGGCCAATTCTGACAAAAGAGCGTAAAATGTTGATTGTTGAAATGCTGGTCATGATCAAGGCCCAAGGGGAATGGGTGGAGCAGTTGCAGACGTGGACAATTTGAGTTGTTTTGCACATTCTCTTCAGCTATTTGTTAATTAATTGCTGAAGGCTCCAGGTGCATTGCCAGAAGAATATCAATATTAATATCAATACATGGTGAAACCATTGAAGGAAAGATCCCCTGCAATGGAGCGGTGGAACCGAAATGAAGAAAGATTTCCAATTCTTGCTGTGCCACTAACTATGGTACCAAGTGAAAGACTGCTCAATGTGTTTAGTACTATATACATCATCTATGGAAGACCACAGAAGTTCACTCCGAGAATTTGTGCTTCGTGAACTGTAATCTGCAATTGCTGGATTGGTGCTTTTGCAGCTTTTGATATATTTTTATAGTTCCTGGATCATTTATTTCATGTTCAATCATATCAATGGCGGTAAAGTTGTTGAAAGAAATACTCTGATGTGTTAAATATGGACCTTAGCTAGATTCCATATCTTTTGAATATCGGCTGAATATATCGGTGTTATCGGTGGAGGTACTGGATATCGGTCTTATCGGTATCGGCTCAGAAATCCAATATCGGTCGGGCTCTACACATGAACTCTTATTATGACGAGTCGGATGACTTCAATCACACCATTCCGCAGATGAATGAATATCAACTAGGGATGGTGTGAACGTGAGGTTCACGTTCGCGTTCTGTGAGTGAACCTTGGAAATGTAGAGGTTCACGTTCACAAACGAACCTTGGTAGGTTCTGCACTGTGAACTAGGGATGGTGTGAACGTGAGGTTCGCATTCGCGTTCTGTGTGTGAACCTCGGAAATTTAGAGGTTCACGTTCACAAACAAGCCTTGGTAGGTTCTGCACTGTGAACCTTTTTCATATATTACAATTTTCGCTCCATTATAACATCTTTGGTTGAAATTTATTGCATTTCAACTGCAGGCCACTCTATGCATGGCGCTGACAGCATAAAAAATCAACACTAAACGAGCATGCACCTTTACAATCCCAAAAATTTTACTTGCTTTATTACAAAAGTTTGCTCGAAATATTCAGCTTTCCGTTTGCGAATATTTAGTGACTCTCTGCTGCGAGCTTGAACCGCAATCACACAACATCAAGAGTAAAATACAGTACACGTAGGTGGTCAGCGAATGATGCTAATCAATGAAATTGACGTCGTTGTCTGATGTAAAAATTCTAGCAGGCGTACGGGGTCAATAATAATTTCCTATGTTTATTGTATCATGAAAACCAAATCAATGCGATTGGGGTGTTGGTACTGATGCATAACTGTTTTAAAAAGTAATTTCGGTAGCAAGTACAGAAACCCGTTTTACACTCTGCTCATATTAAGGTATAGCAATACTCAGACGCCGAATACATTCTCGGGTCTTGCCTAAATCGTTAAGGCGTAAGCTTATATTCCCTCGCAAGTCCTCGTCGAAATTGTTGGCAAAGCGACGGAAGGTATTGATTGTGTGAGATTATTATATAATTTGATTGCCCCAGTTGATACATTTGGCGTCGTTTAAAACGGCAATACGTATTTCGGCATTGCGGCATTGCGGCCCGAGTCGTCGCTAGGTATCGTTTACATTAATATAAGCTATCCTTTCACTGAAATGTAGGGTTTGAATTAGCAATATGACGTCACGTGACGAAATGAGGTTCACGTTCGCGTTCACACGGACCTGAACCTTTCAGAGGTTCACACCAGCATCCCTAAACCAACCTATATATGCGGGAGATCGCGTGCCGCTTTCCAGTCGATTCTCACTAATTTAAGACATCCGAAAATAATACGAATTGCTGAATTGCATGAAATGAGCTAAAAAATATTAAGCATACGATCGGCATTTCATACAGTCGTTTAATAAACGAGGTCAACCATGTGAAGCAGGGGTGTCAAACTGTCGGATTCGAACCTTGAGATCGCTCGCGGGCCGGACCAGTCAAAAAATTCCGGAATGTTACCTCACGCCCTTGTTCTGCACTTGAATAGGGTTATATTCTAGCAACACATTTTTTCGGGAACAATGGAATTGGCAACATACGATGATTAGCAGTCTTGAACCGCTAAAACAGTGGGGCTAACGGCAATATAAGAAGCCATATTTCTGTGCTCTATTGGTTTCAGTCCTTATCTGCCGTTAACCATGCCTATGCGTTGTAAGAATAACAATAGATTCGACTGTAAACGCAGACATTGGTGTTGGGTTATGATTATTTTAATCTCGAATCGGGTTAGTCTGAAGGCCGGAGACCATATAAGTCGGAAGTAACTCAACAGTGCGACCAAAGATATTTGATTTATATTTTTGTGAAACTGATATACTATCCATGTAACCCGCAGCTATATGGTGATTCCGCATTGGTGTTTATGCTTCTGCAGATAACTACTTTTTGATTCATTCTTGCAGAAACTTTGTGTACTTTTTTGCCTTCTCGAAATTGGGCTTCGATGTGAGCGACTTGTTCCTAATGTAATTAGAGTGAAATCGCAACATTATAATGTGACCTATAAGCACATTGAACATGCTCGACATTTGCTGTCTTGAGGAATTATTTATAGGAAGTATTTCCAACAAAAAACCTCGACTTTTGTGACAAATGTGCTGGATAATACAAGCCATTTTCAAGCTCCTCAGAATTGCTTCGCGGGCCGTATGTTTGGCACCCTGATGTAAAGAATTGTTTTACAAGTGAGGATATTCTCAACCGGTAACCCATAAATTCCCCACAAGTGGATGAGGAATTCCCCGCCGGTTGGAAACCACTGCATTAGAATAAATCTCACGATATAATTTTACATCACTAAAATCATTTTGCGACATCGAATCAAATGTCCCTTTCCCCACCAATCTGTGGGTCACACTTATCAGCTTCATTAGCCAACATCAGGGTGTCCATTCTTTTATCAGAGTTAACCAGACAGTGAGCTATTTTCTGAGGTATGCAAAGAATTTGACAAATCGAAAGAATGATCAATGTCATGGTTCTGGCAAAACTATCAGAGTATGGAAAAGTATGAAATCTCGCTTCACTATCACATCACTATACCATGCGGTTGAAGTTCAGTATTATGTTTACGTAGACAAAAAGATATTCTCTATAACTTACATATGTCCCACCTATTTGTTCTATAATTCGTGTTCGTAATTGTTTATTTCAAAGTGAGCTGTTACAAAAGTACGGTACATTTCAAAGGTGTAATCATAGTGTCCTATCATAGCGTCCTATATGGCGTGGACACAAGCAAATCTCACGGCTCAGTGAAATTGGTCTACGTCACACTTTCCATTTGGCTATAGGCAATTTGACAGTCATTTTTGACCGACTTGCCGAGCATTAAATTTGGTGAAACGGGTATCAATCGAAAGCTGATGCTGCACCGATTACGAAAATATAAATTTTATTCCGCTCATGGCCCTGGAACCACCACAATCAGCCTCAAACTCGTCATTCTTATGGAGATTGGCCTTGCGACGCAAGAATGGTGTCTGGCGAAACGAGAGAGTAGCTCAAGAGCATAGGAGCAGAGATGAGCGGATTTGGAATTTCTATGTCCTAATATAATCCAAATCTGAACCTTCAAATCCAAATCCAAATCCTAATTCATAACTTTTTCAAATTCATGTCCATGTCCAATCCTAATCCGATTCCAGCTGGAGATTCGGAATAAATGATAATTTATGGAAGGGAGGGATTGGATATTTTTCTTTCACTCTCAACGATTCCCTCGATTCAAGATAACTTAGTTACCATGAGTAAATTAATAGCTGATCTAAATAAAGTTTGTCGCCATTCGCCACACGACAAATCAATCTCCCAGAAAATCGGTAAATCCAATCCAAATCGTAATCCGAAGGATCGAAAAATGATGAACCAAATTCCAACGTCACTGTTCAGTTAAATCTCCTATATTCCTGACAAGGGCTATATAGACCGAGGTTTGGTAATAGAGCTTTCCAGTAAAAACAAAGGTGTAGATTTGGTGGTAACATTTTGGAATCATTTGACTGATCCGCCCGCAAGCTATCTAATAATGGATTGAATCCGGACCGCGATCCCAGTTTAATTTGACACTCCTACTGTGAACCTTTATTCAACATTTTACCTGCTTCATTCGCGGACCAAGTCCTACCCTTACAGGTCACGGAAAGGCTGGTAATATGTGCTCAACTGCTCACACTTGACCAGAGCGACTATAGAATGTATCAACAGCGCAACGTGTCTCTGGAGCCCTACACAACAACCAGGCTAAGGCAATCGATATCAT
Organism: Botryllus schlosseri; assembly: GCA_000444245.1. Lineage (NCBI taxonomy): Eukaryota > Metazoa > Chordata > Ascidiacea > Stolidobranchia > Styelidae > Botryllus > Botryllus schlosseri. The sequence goes on along the minus strand of ATSW01002623.1, from coordinate 8,349 downwards.
AATAATCTGGCATATATAATGTAACCAGCTACTTAGACGGAAAGATCTCTATAAGTTGAAGGATAATGCGCGATAATTCGTAGGAACCTAATGCATTCTGTGGACCCAGTCCTACCGCTACAAGTCAAGAAAGGCTGCTAATGTGTGCTCTCTTCTACCGAAGCGTCTATAGAAAGTAGGCTATGTACATTACACAATGTACATTTAGGCTGTTCAAAAAAACTTTTTTCCTGAATCTTGCTGGCTAGGTGATTAAATCGTTAGTTTGCCTTACAAAACGACGCACACCAAATTTGAATTCATTCCAACCGGTAATTGCGGATTTCGTAAAGTTTGAAAATTTTGAATTGACCAAAAATCGCCCAATTTGAAAAAAAAAAAAATTCTGACAACCCCATGGAATTGTTGTACTGTCTTCAAAAACGATGCAAAACGATGCAAATTTGACTCAACTTCAACTCGTAAAAGCGGAGTTATGTTAGTTTTTCTTTGATAATTATGGGATTATCCTTGATCGGTGGATAATCCCAGAATTATTATCGAAAAAACTCAAATAACTCCGCATTCTACGAGTCATGGTCCTGGAACACCCTAAAATGAGGCTTAAAATTTGCATTGTGATCGAGTTTAGGCATTATGACGCAACGTGACTGTCTGGCTCTTTCTTCTCAGCTCAACTCTCGTTTTACCAAACAGAATCGTCGCGTCACAATGCCAAAAGTAGATCACAATGCAAATTTCTAGGCTGATTTTAGGGGGTTCCAGGACCATGAACAGAATAAAATTTATATATACGTAATCAGTACAGCGGCAGCTTTCCATTGATACCCGTTTTATTGAATTTAGCACTCGGCCAGTCGGTCAAAATGGCCGTATAGTTGCCTTTGGTCGAATGGAAAGTTTGACGTAACCCAAATGCAGTCAGCCGTTCAGTCTCGCTTTGTCCACACCATATAGGACACATGATTGCACCTTTGAAATGTACCGTACTTTTGTGACAGCGCACTTTGAAAATAAACAATTACGAACACGAATTAGAACAAACTGGTGGGACGTTTGTAAGTTATAGAGAAAATCTTTTTGTCCACGTCAGTAGTTTCCAACCTGTGGTACGCGTACCACTGGTGGTACGCGAAGGTCTTCCAGGTGGTACGCGAATAGATTCTGCTTTGATGATCAGGTTTCCCGTGAAATCATTGATCACCTCTCACTGCTCAATGCCGCGTTGAGGCATTACTTTCCAGATGTGACATGTTGTGCCTACATGACCGATCTATTTTCTGTTGATCCAGCCGACCTGCCTGTTGGGAAGCGCGAGCAGATCATGGATATCCAGGATGACTAGACACCAAAGACGAAAAACCAAGATTGTTCACCAATAAGCTTTTGGCTTGGCATGGCCTCCTCGTACTCGACGCTAGCTTATTCTCGCGCTATGCCCTAGCTGTTAATTTTCCCTTCTACGTGGGAGTGTGAGCAAGGATTTTCTCATTTCTGATGACTATCAAACTCCGTTATTACAATGCAACATTCGAGGCGGATTCCAGGGCCCGAACAGAATACAATTTATATTTTCGCAATCCGTACCGGGATTGCTTTCGTTTGATACCCGTTTTATCAAATTTAATTCTCGGCTAAGCCGGTTAAAAATTACAGTCAAATTGCCTTTAGCCAAGTGGAAAATGTGACGTAGACCAATTTCGTCGAACCGTGAGATTTGATTGCGTCCACACCATATAGGACACTATGATGCCACGCATCGACCAGCTAGAAAGAAACAAATGCAGCCGTCGCATGAAATAAATTGACTTTTGTTGTTATTTCATTATGCTGTTCTTCTTGTGACTGGTGGTGAAAAAACAGTTCCATGCATCCCATCAACCCTGGCTGATAATGCCTAGTTTAATAGAATTGGTTATTCCACCAAGAATACGTCATAAATGGTAGAACTTATGTAGCCGGTACGCGAGCACTGCATAAAACCTCGAAATGGTACGTTGGTGGAAAAAGGTTGGGAACCACTGGTCTACATAAACATAATAGCTGAACTTCAACCGCATGGCAGTGATGTGATAGTGAAGTTTGGCGGGATTTAATATTTTTGGAATAGTTTTAAAGTGACTTTAAGTTCTCAAATCTTAAAAAGATATGTGGAAGTTGCATATATTATCGAATATTTGAAAATCCAAAATGCCGTCTCGGGTCGCGTGTCTGGGACCCCTGGTTTAAAGCATGTTTTAAACAAAGTGCATTAGATGTGTACTTGGTAGTGCGGAGCATGGACCGGAGCCGGATTGGATATCCGGCCGGATTTTTTCGATTTTGGCCGGACCGGATCGGAGCCGGATCAGTACTTTTTCTGATACAGCCGGAGTCGGATCGGAGCCAGACCAGAGAATTTGTCGATCCGCTCCGCACTAGTAGTTGGATGTGTGTCGATTTGTGTGTGTCGACAGATGAAGTTGGCGCCTTTCGCCTCCTCGCTACGCCAATGCTAAACGCAGTGTGATTTGTACAACGTATCGAATGCAGTTCACAACACAACACGTCAAAGAGTTTTAAAATCTCGCTCAGTTTGCCTACAGCTCTATTAAGAACTATTTGATGTATAGATTATGGCGAAATCAATGTATCCATGTATACAGTGTTACACCAATATTGGTCCCGACCACTCTCACAAATGGGTGATTACAGCATCAATGTACACATTATACATCTATTGTGATTAGGGTTACTTCCGAAACTCGCGATTACAATAACATGCGAAAGTACCCAAGATAACATTCCTTTTGATAGTTGTACAGTGTACACTCACATAGCAATGCCAGCCAGCTAGCTAATAAAAAGGTGAATGTATATTTGTTTTTGTGCGACTTTAGAACTAAATATATATAAAAGAAAACGTAAAAATCATACAAATTTATACTCCCTCTTACTAAATTATGGCCTTCGATTATGCAATGCAATGGAAATATATGCCGCGAAGATACTGCCAGATCTTCAAATGAATTCAGAGTATCAATTTGATTCTCCCCTATCACAAATGACGCAGGCGATAACGTTCAGTAGGCCCCTATCTTCATGTAATTCGTCTGGACATCCATGGTGCGTCCTGCATTACACCCGCCATATGGCTTCTGTAGTCAAGTTGTTACTGTGTTATCTGACGGGAAAGTCACTATCTTAATGCTTGGATGTAAACTGGCCGTCTGATAAAAGCTACAACATACTACTAGTGTAGTGTGGCAAGAAACGACTAAAATGTCGAGATTTGCGTCAAACAGTGTTACTCCCTGCCGCTGCCTGATCATTCATTCTCTACTGAGACGATGGTTAATCAGGCAATTATTAAAACGACGGCCAACATCGCGCTTATATAGGATCCGTCTGCGGTCTGCCCTGGTATTGTATACGTTAGAATTCTGTATCGTGCTTGGTTAATTTATGTTCGTCAGAGATGGCCGCGGAAAGAAGTTTTATGTGAGTGGAAGTGAGGTGATTGTTTGCGCAGGAGCTGGTCGTTATATATCCTTTGCTGTTCAGGTTGCTGCGTTTCTGTTACGCGATCGTTCTTGTATCGGCTGATATCCGACAAAGTGGCGATATTTGTGATTCGAAACCTTGCCTGAGCGACTTTCAGCAATGCGTTCCTCTGACAGACACAGACTATGAATGCCGCTGCCCGGACGGATGCGGAGGGTTTAACTGTTCCATATGTGCAGGTATGAAGGCTGGACGCTTCTTAGCGTCGACTTTTTAGAGTATATGAAACATCTATCACCTACAGACTTGTTTCTTCTGTTCAGACATGGCACCGTCCGCATGTAGCCCCAGCCCCTGTGAAGGAGATTGCAAGTGCTTCGAATCGTGTAAACACGCCCGCGGTTTCTATTGCCGTAGTGACGCGGGATACTTGGGGAAGACTTGCACGATCCGTGAGTACGAGTATATTTGTGTTGCCGCGTGTTTCGTTGATGCAATATTCGCTGTGCAACAGCCGTTCCTACGTTGCGCTGTGAGCCGGATAGAATCGTCATGAGTGTCTCCGAAAGCTTCGTCAACGAGTATGATATGGGAATGGGGAACAGCTACATTTCTATTGCTCCAAGCTTGCAACAACATTCCAGAACCTCCTGCAACGGTATGAATTGGTTGGGTCGCGTCAATTCGCGTTTCGTGACTAGTATTTGACACCTTGCAGTGGCTTCTTCCACGAATGGAGCTTACGAGTTGACTATTCCTCTGCCGTTCACTGCTTGCAACACAACGTCGTTCGAGAATGGGGATAGCATCCAGTTCACGAATCAGATGTGGTTCAATCGTGATCTTGTCAACGCCGTCTTCGATATGCCGATTCCTGCCGTTGAGTTTCAGTGCACTTACAATCGGTTCTACAAACTAGTCACTTCACTGCAGCCAACGTGATACCAGCAGCCACGAAATGATATCATTAGATCGTATTAACCGTGATTTTTTTAACTGTCTTTAGGATCAGCAATCCAGGATTTGTCACTTCGAAGAAGGACATCTTTCCGTCGATATCGCTGTGTAAAGTGCCGACATGTCGCAACGTTTGTCCAGTGATGTACCAAGTAACGCGGGGCGCTCTCTATACCGTTGGGGAGATGATCCATGTGAAGATGTCGCTAGACGTAAGTGTGCTGTAAATAAGGAGTTAAACGTGTGTAATTATCCAAGATCTCCACCGGAAGCGTGGGATGTATCGGGATTTTCATGAAATTCGAATTGAAAAGCAATAGGATTGTGCTTCGAATCCGATAAGTGTGATAATAGAGAATATATTTCCAAGGGTGTCGTCGGTTACCGTGCAGGCTACGATCTTGGGGATTTCTAGATCGTGCTGTAATAATTGGAACCCACTAGCCCCCGGGATAGTTCATATGTGGAATTAGTGTATTGGATCTTTCAATCCTTCATCCATTTGATAGGTGTGCAAGCATAACCAAGTAAAAAAAATCGCGTTTACCGGATTATTCTAGACCTCGCGGTGAAAAGCGACTATTTTCTGAGTGCGTTTCGTTTTCTCGCGCAATTCGACCATGACTTTTCTGATATCACAGTCCGGTTCGCTGACTACTGGCATCGCCGAAATGTATTTGTCCTGCTCCGGAGAGTCTGGAAGTCCCCGTCTCCTTGATATCGTCAGCGGCGGTTGTGAAGTCGAATCCGGTCTCCCGTCGATCATCCAGTCTTCTTTCGCATCCGATGTCGTCTGCGTATCGTTCCAAACGCCGCGTGCTGCTTGCAGGGAATTCTACATTCACGCGGAACTGCAATCATGTACAGCAGAAAATCTCCAGGTAACAATGTAGGGTGTACGTTACATAAAAGAATATTTGGATGAGTTTTCTGGTGATAGCAATGTCGTTCATCGAGTACGCCGCGTTGTGGCTCCGGACGAGAGAGGCGAAGCGAAATGCCTGCGACTGTGCTGGGACCGATCTTCGTGATAGATGGCTCTCACGGAGACGGTGCCATCAGTATCAATGGCATGGGGGATTTGGTTCTGGACGCGCTAGCGATTGGCCGTGCGTACGAAGACGAGTCTATTCCGCACGAGCCTCAGTTCCGGCGACCAGCAGCACCCGCTTCCGGAGATACGGCACTGTTGATAATAATCGCTTGTGGATTGGCTTTTCTCTTGATTTTGGTACTTTCTTCGCTCCCGTATGTCCGTTCACGTTGCTCTTGATGCAATTCCGTTTCTGTTGCGACTATGCCATCGTTCCGAATAAATGAGTCCAAGACTATACTCGATGATAGCGTTCGATATTAGTGCGTGTCAGCGTTTATATTGGATGTTGTGAATTATGAACACCAGGAAACTTGGTCCTCTGTAATCGCAATAACAGTGCAGTAAAACGCCCAGGTGAGCTATATAGACGCTCACCATCGATATGACAAGAGCAGAGCGATCGTTGGACTGCGTCACAGTATTACGAAGAAGTAGCGTTTGAATGCGTCACAATATTGCAAGAAGATTTGTATTGCATGTAACGTTTTACTTCTAAACATACTTTTACTGAAAAGAGCCCTAACAAAATAACTTTCAATGTCATTTAATCGATGCTACAGGCGTTTTACAGTCCTATTTTAATGATTTCACTACGCGTAGTTGGATTAGAGCCACAGTCCGGATGCGAATTCACGCCACCTGATTTTAAGTGATTCATCGACATTGACGACCTCGGTGCTAAAACGCTTACCCCACCCGTGAACTATAACGCCTAAATGGGTGTTTTACCCCTAAAAGTCCATTATTATCGATTCAGTAGCCATTTATGGGTTCACCCAAGAACGCACTCTCGTACGCTGCGATTTCGAGCATAATTGCGATTCAGCTGGCGAGTATTATCTGACGAAACCTAATACATTTCAAGAACTTCCGACTTTATTTTTGTTTCTTATCATAATCAGTTGGTATTAATGGATCAAATTCGTTTTCAAAAGACCCGCTTTGCCGTCACGAGGCGGAGAAGCAGGCACAGTATATACCTAAATAGGGATTCAACTTTAATCGGTTATGGAGCGGTATTAAGTTTAATGGGGTAATAAGTAGGGCTGGGCACAATGATTCGAGTACTCGAATCTGAATCGAGTAATAATTTTAATGATTCGAGTCGAGTAGTAAAAGCCGATTTTTTCGAGTACTGAAATTATACGCTCCTCACCACTGCACGTTAAATTATCAACGATAATTATATTTTCGATACAATTTTTCCCTGTGAAAGCCTTGAAACATTGACTGACCGTATCGCAGCATGCGAGACATACAGTACAACGCTACGAACGTTACTGAAAAGATATATTTCCGAAGTCATGATCATCTCACAACATTGTCACAATGTGCAATGAAACCCGTATGGTCGAAAAAATACCGAACTATCTTTGATGTGATCGATAACCGGTATTATATTATTTGTGGTGGCATGAAAGGTACATATTTAAACTTTGACATATTACATTCTGTTATTACGTCATAATGAGTGATACTCGAATACTCGACTCGACTCGAAGCGTTTTACGTGATTCAGAATCGAATCACTCAGGTACTCGATTTTGCCCAGCCCTAGAGGGTTAGGCAAAATCGAGTAGTGAGTGATTTGATTCTGAATCACGTGGTATTATGTTCGGAGTCGAGTATTCGAGTATTACTCAATATGACGTCATGAAAAGATGTAAAATGTGAAAGTTTAAATATGTACCTTTTATGCCATCACATAGAATATAATGCCTCTTATCCATCACATTAAAGATATCTCCAATAACGTTCGTAGCTTTGTACCATGTTTCGTATGCTGCGATACGGCTAATCAAGGTTTCAAGGCTACCGCAGTGGAAATGAGCATCGAGACTATAATTCTTGTTGATGAATTAACTTTTAGTGGCGAGGAGCGTATCATTTCAGTGCACGAAAAATTCGTCTTTTACTACTCGACTCGAATCAATAAAATTAAGACTCGATTCAGATTCGAGTACTCGAAGCATCGTGCCCAGCCCCAATAATAAGCCAATCGATACGTTTCCCCATAGCCATGGTAGCAAAACGTTCAATTGATGGACGTGGACATAGATGGATGATAATGTTACGTATTTAAATTGATACTCTGGCTATAGAGATTGTAGGATGAAGCAAAGTCACTCAACTATGACAAGTCGTCCGACCAATAAGCACAATGTTACGAGAGTACTGGAGCGCAAAATGTTGCACAAAAGTCCGTCGGCGCTAACCTGCCGCAATGAAAATTCTTGCTTGTCGACCTTATATTTCAAATTTAAACGCAGACAACTACCCTCCTGAGCTCCGGAATTTCCGAGCATGCATGTTTGCGGCATCTTTTCTTCAATAGACTATAACTAAACATGCAGAAACCTTATTTAAAAGGTCCAAATATGTAAAAATAGGTTTTGTATTGTCTATCATCTTATGCAGGACCTGGCAGCACATTTCCAAGCATACTGCTTTCGCTCTCCTCAGCAATTCACAATCTGACAGCAGCAAATTTACTGGTGATTTCTGTGATAGGTCCATGTATTTGGATGACACGAAAAATAGGTTCACATACTATTACCGAGAATGCTATGACCGAGAATGGATATTACCGAGAATGCTATTACCGAGAATGAACATTACCGAGAACGGACATTACAGAGAATGAACAATACCGAGAATGGACATTACCGAGAATGCTATCACCGAGAATGGACATCACCAAGAATGTATATTACCATATCATCGTAACATATTTGATTGGCCTGTCACTGTATGGCTGTGATACCGAACACAGTAGACTTGGAGACGACCAAAGTAACCATAGACCATAACCA
>ATSW01002622.1:0-15764 GCA_000444245.1 Botryllus schlosseri | reverse complement strand
ATAGGCGCCTAAATGGCTGGCGCCAAATGTTCCTGTCCTGGCAATCAGAATCCCACAAAAAATGCCATCTCGCAGAGGAAAATTAATTGCCAGTGCAGAAATACCAGCAATTTTAAATCGTGTGCATCTTTTAGTTTAGTACGTATGGGCGATTTGAATAATATCTTTAGACATAGCAGACAGAGGCCACAAAATATCATTACGTAACGAAGTCATTATACCAACGGGTCCGCCCGAATATGTTCAATTATTGTTTACGGGTCCTATATATTTTCACTCAGCTTTACCGGTATATCTGAATACATGAGCAGGGAGAGATAAAAAATTGAAAGCAATATCTTTGCACGTCCCGATCATATTGACCGATCCAATCATGAATGATTGAAATTTTTCGCGAGATAAGCCGACTAACTAAAGAGTCCAACAATTTGTGCTAAAAAGTAGTGGTAAAGAGGTATCGGGGGAGTTTGGTCTGAGGGGTGCAGAAGTTTGCTTTATCGCCCTATGGAGGGGGGGTCAAGACCACCGTATTGAGGGGGGGGGGCTGACGAAGTGATGTTACGGTCCTTTTGGAATCAAGTCGGAGGAAATCACCTTTTTTGTTAGTCAACTCTCCAAAATTTAGCTGGAAAAGTGAAATTTCGAGGTCGAGCCGAAAAGTTGACCTTTTTTCTTAGTCAACTCGCCGGTGATTTCAGTCTGTATGCCCATTTTTCGGTTCCCGATATTTTGGGGGGGCGATGATCGGTGTGGAGTTTGAAAAGGGGGCGATGAGTCGAAAAAGGTTGGGAACCACTGCATTAGTTCGTCCCTTTGTAAAACTCAATGATCAAAAGATGATTACGGTAATTCTTGTCGATGACCAATGACCATATGATCAGTGATCACTTTCACTTTTACCTATTAGGGTTATATTTTGGAATCGGGAAAGGAGGGCACTTTTTCAGCATTTTCAAACTTTGAATACGGGAGGAATAATGGTAAAATTTTCCCACATCGTGGTCGGTTGACTAAGAAAAGGTCAACTTTCCGGCTCAGCTCCCGAAATATAGCCGCCGGAGCGTTACTTCGGTGCTGATTTACTGTATCTCAGTCGAATTTTCCTACATTTAACAAAAATTCTCAAAAAAGAGGACAAAATATCAAAAATTAGGATATTTAGGCGTCTTCGGAGGACATTTTAAAAAACCCGAAAAAGGAGGACAAATCCTCCTAAAGGAGGACGTATGGTATAACCCTACTTTTACCGAATAGAGTCGTTGCACAGTGCGCACACACAAGCATAGAAATATGATAAATATACGATCAAATGATAAAAAGATTTCACTGTGGCTAACTGCGGTGTATTTATTGATTTATGTTCTGGTTCAGAGCCTGGCGTTGGATTACTCACTCCGCTGGAATGTAAGCTTCAAGCGGAAGAGACAACAGTCGCCATTTCTCGAACAATCCAGTCCTATCCGTCGTCCTTTTTGGAAGAATTCTCAGACTGGATGTCCCGTGCGCTGAAGGAAGATCTGGAAAGATTCGTATGTAACGGGATATCTGCGTAAGATCCAGTGATAGCTAGAGCTATCGGTACTCTACTTCAGGGTAATCAATAGCAGCTCAATGCTGCGGAAGTCATGTATCAGTATAAGACTTTCTAACATGTTTAGGTGACTCTTAAATTGTATTGGTCGCTACCACACTAGATATATCGCTTAATGTACGGTACGTAATATTTGTACCATATATTTTTAGTCGCGCAATGATCGATCTTCTGTGGTTGCATTGGTCGTTTCCAAGCCAACTGTGTTCGGTGCCATATCTAATCAGAGACTGGCCATGGCCAACCAATGCTGTTACGATGATATGACCTAATTGTGAAAAATGTGTCATAAAAGTCGGTTTGAAGTGACATTAAGGTTGGTCTGACACTACAATTATCTGCTAAGCTCAAAAGATCGAGGTAAAGCGGTAAAGGTTTCCGTTGCTCCTGATTACACGTACCAGACGAAACTAAAATAATAGCTCCTTAGTCCTTTCGTGGGACGAGCACGATTCGAAATTCGCATTGCGACGCAGGGGCTCATTATTTTACTCGGCGGGTCTCATTTGATACGTCAGGCTCAAAGCTTCGGGCGCTGGACTATTCGGCGCTGGTCATTTCGAACAGTGGACATGGACTTATCAATATCGACAGTTCTGGCCAACATGCGGACGTTATTTTATTTTATTTCATTCGCCAGTTATTTTGGCAGCGCACACACTGCATCATCATCATCATCATCATTGGTTTTATTAGCAATTTTATCAGTTCAATACACCACAAAAAAATGCGATACAATGAAAAGACAGGAAGGTGTCGAAGCGACAAGGAGCAGTCTATGGAATCTGATACCCACCTTGGCCTAGGCGATGTAAAGAGGAGGCATGCACACTGAATGAAAGTAAAGAAGATAGTATAGAAGGAGTCGCATGTTGCCCGAAACGTTATAATATGATTAGGTCGTGTCTTCTACAGCGTGAAAATGTCCAGCGCCGAAATGCCGGCTCATATAATAATCGCGCTCCCGCACGTTGCACACTGCACAGTGCACACTCCTAGAATAAAGCATCCAAACGGTTTCATACGATATTAAGTTGCCGTTCTTTCATAATTGCTAATAGGTTGGACTAATTTCTGTACATTATGCATATTTTTTGAGGGGTTATCACATTCTAAAAAAGAAATCAGGTTCCAATAAATCGCGCGAAGCGCGGAAAAAATTCAAGATAGATAAAATCTGCCCCAAAAGACACTGTTTTATGTAGATTTACGAAATAAGTTTATGTAGCCTACGAGCTTTGTACAATTTAAAAACTTCTTTATCACTTTTTGCTAAAACTTGGTTATAATTAGGGCGATTTTTTTGACCTAAACAACGAAAGATTTTGACCTAAAAAATCAAAAATTTGCCATTCTTTAACCTTAAAAATCCTAATTTTGACCAAATTCGACCTAACGTATGCAAATTAGGTGTTTTCCTACATAATGTTAGAATTGTACTACTTATCTTCATTTCTGGTTGGAACTGTCTGTCCTTACGAAGTAGTTTGGTATGGAAAAAACTTTTTTGCCTAAAAACTGACAAATTTTTACCGAAAAAAACTTTATTTCAACGAAATCTGGCCCTATGAAGAATTCCAGTAGTTACATTACGCATTGCGGTAGAAATAATTGAAAAAATTTGTAGTACAACGAAAGATTCCTACATTATTGGGTAGAAAGTGTCTGTCGTTAGCTTGCCAAGAATGGAGAAAGAACGTTCGACAGCAGCACCTGTAGGCTGACAACACTGAAGTTGTGCGTACACTGCTGGTGACAAACCGTGTTGCTTCATTCCGGCAATGGTGTTTACATGACAATTTTTCATCATGCGCTTCTTGATATAAGAGCCATGCCATGCCCACTCAGTCTTGCTTCAGTTGGGATATTGCGGTACGTTGAGTTTAACACCATGCCAAGCTATTTGTTTCATTTGAATGTTTATAATTCACAATGACCAGACATTGGGCCGTCTACAACGGTAGGCCTATAAAGTAGGCCACACACAAACTGTAAAACGTCAAATGATAAGTTCACCGACAGTGCAAAATCTACAATACATACGAATTGCAGGTTGCAAAAAAGTTTTAACTCTGTAACCAATTTTGACATATTTTGACCTAACGCTACAATTTTGACCAAATTTTGACTTTTTATGACATGTCAAAAAATAAATCGCCCTATAGTTATGATATGTCATTTGCATCAACCATTTGGAGAGCCATGAATAATCATCTCGCGTGCCACAATTGGCACCGCGCGTGCCGGGGGTTGCTGACCCTCGGACCAATGCGAAAGACTTTCCTGATGCACGCTTATCTAAAATAACACGCCGTTCGTCATCTAGCTACATCTCGAACAATATATCACGCAACCTTCAGGCATATCATTGACTTCTAGCGATTGTGTAGTGTGTACAGCTCAATTGTGCAGGTTTGTTCGCGTTTTAATTGGCGGTTTCCCCCCGGTTATTAGTACAGTGTACATGTACAATGAGACGGATCAGTCACAATGAGATGTAATGAACATATAGCTTTGGTGCTTTCGCGCTCCAGGTGCCCGATCTCGTTGTTATCGGCTAGATGTCCCTTGTAAGAACATTTGTCGACGTATAGCTTTCAATAGAAATTTTGTTGTTTCAAAATATTACAGGAATTGTCATACAATGAACAAAAAGAAAAGAGATGTATCAATCAAACACCTGTCTTGGCCTACAATCAGCAATATGTTAAAATGAGGCGTATTGCGCAGTGCAAGAAAAAGTAATGAAACAGTCTTATAAACATGAAGCAGCAGTTAACAAGTAGGCCTGTGCGTTAGGTGCACTCCGAATCGTTGCGAAACTATTCAACGAAGGCTACATTTAAAATTTAGTATTGATTCAGTATATGAACCTGCTTGAATTTCGTTTTGCAAGTGGATTAACAGTAACAATGCTATCATTTTCCAGTGAGCTGCGTAAAGGGGCCGAGTCCAGCCTAGTCCGAGATTTGATGAGAAATATCGAATGTGCGGAAAAAAAGAGACGGTATAATGTTTAAGTTTGAGGTTGTATTCATTCTGATAGAAAGTGTTCTATTTTTAGGAGACTTCATTTGCGAAGACAAGAGGTTGAAGAAGGATGCTAATTAACTTGGCTAAATGGCCAACGCTATATTTGTTATCGATGGCTAACGGGCTATCATCATGATGAAAATAACATCCAGAATGGGTGAAATTCTTGTGTCCATATTTTTCGTGACATTTGAACACAGTACATTTTTGTGAATATTAAATACAATTACGTCATACTTGACCTTACATTGTTGCCTCTCCATTCAGTGCCGCGTTTCTACACAAGATGCACTGAAGTGTGTCGAGCCTTTAGGAAATGTTCGCTCTACTCGATGTAGTGGTGTACCGCGATTGAAGCGCGTAGTTTAGCCAAAGTAGGAACTCATCTTCAAGGCAACGTCCCTTTATTCATCAGAATTCTATACCAAACGGTGCGTCCAGAGATGCTCAGTAACGAAGTCCTTCTACTTTTTCGAAGAACTCACGTAGTTTTCTTCTACTTGCAGTAGGCCTACTTTCTCAAGCAGACCTAATATTCAGCTTCACATCTACTGGTACTTGGTAATATTTTGTTGTATACTTACTTACTTCGACTTCGATATTCACATTTTGTCAAGTAGAAGTATTAGATTCTTCCCACGAGAGAGAGAGGGGGAGAGAGATCGAGTAATTGCACATTTTGACTCGAGTCAAGTCAAGGCAAGGCGATTCAAGTCGACTATGGCTCAAATATACGTAAAACTGCAAAACTACACGTCGATAACTGTCAGCCAAATACATGATAGAATATGAAACCCCATTAAGTGAAATAAATTGATATCATGCAATACGCCTGCAGTCCTGCACTTATACACGATGCAATTTAAACCTGCACCAAAACTATATCAGTTCAATTTCAATCATATATATGTCCGTTAAGGTCAGCACTGAGCAGTCTATAGAACAGAAATATACAGCTATTTAGGGTTACCATATTTTGGAATCTGTAAAGGAGGACACTTTTTCCGGAGAAAAATCTTTTGAAAATAATAAATTTTCTCACTTCGTGGTCGGTTGACCTAAAAAAAAGTAAAAAGGTCATTTTTCCGCGGCCCAGCTCCGGAAATACCGGTCGGAGCTTCACTTCGGTGCTAATTTACGGTACCTCAGTCTAACTTGACAGTAAATTTGACCAAAATTCTCAAAAAAGAAGACAAAATCTCAAAAAGGAGGACATTTGGGCGTCCTCGGAGGACCTTTTCAAAAACCTGAAAAAGGAGGACGTATGGTAACCCTACCATAGATATATTCAAATATTCCTACTAGTGGCCAACCAATGGCCCGCGCGATAATTTCATTAATAATTCATATCAATAATCCTGAAACTTACTGCGAAGCTAGATAACACAACCAAGATATACCATACCGAATTTCGTCATCCATCTCGGTATGGAACACTTTCAAAATTCACATATACCAATATCAAATTTCTCGAAAATTCCTTAATGCGGTAGCCGTGAGATTTGCTTGTGTCGACACCATATAGGACACTATGGTGGAACAGTATCCAGTCGGCTATCCGGCAGTCGACGAGCATGTCCAGTTGCCCACATTCAAGCCGAAATACAAGCAATTTCTAACAAACGAATGCTAGTCCGTCCTCAAGATAACCGGACCACGACATGACCTATCGATCTTGCCTTCCGTGACATGTCACCTCATTTTTGTCGCTTGCTTTTTTCATATTATCTTCTATTGCTTTTCAATTTTCCTTCAGCGTGTATGCCTCCTCTTTAAATCGCCAAGGCCAAGGTGGGTGCCTGATTTCAAAGACTACTCCAAGTCGTTTCGACACCTTCCTATCTTTCCATTGTATCGCAATGTTTGTGGTGTAGGCCTATTGAACTGAACCGAACACGAGGGTAGTCATGCAGTCAACAATCAACGAATCATGTGAGCGGTACGTTACATTATTCATGCAGCACATGCAACATTGTCCGTATCCCCCTTTGCAATAATTGCAGTAATTGCATTACAATTTTCGGAAGTAAAATTAAATATAGGCCTATATGGCATTTTATTATCACAATGCATATGTGCCAATTCATGACATTTTCTGAAAGGAGGCACTTGGGTAAACAATAGGTAAAAGAACCACTGCTCCATTACAATACTCTCATTTGCATCCGATGATCCAGTCGAGTTCTTATGCTATTGCAAATCTATCCTAGAATGGTGACAGCACCAGCCCGGCTCTTCTGCAGCTTCAGCGTAGATCGGTGTCCTGCTTTTGACTCTCCAGTGTCCAAATGTCCATGCGAATCGCGCATTTATGACATCTTTTCAAAACTAGTTATTTACTCGTGCAGATTTGAATGCAGTAAAACTACTTATATACTTGAAGTAGTTTTGGGTTGCTTTTAAAAGCAATAATGCGCTATAAAGAAAATATTGCTTCAAATTGAAGTTTTAAGTGTGAAAATATTTTGGCGTGCAGGGTGCAGCCATGAATTTTAGATAGTTGTCATCCAATAGTATGAAGAAAATGCGTCTTTTGATCCACGGTGGTTTCGTTCCGGTAGGTAGGCTTATGGCACCGGCGCTCAACGAACAACGTTCAGCAGCCAAGAATATGGAAAATATTAGGGAATCAGCAACCGACGACAACAACAACAACAACTGAAAAAGGGTTGGTTTAGCCATTGCAATTGACAGCTAGGGTCCAGGTAACTAGGTTAACTAGCTGAACTGTAACCAACCCCATGCATTTGTGCCAAAACAATCCGAAATATGCACATGCTCTCTAGCGTTGCAGTGAGCATACCACAAAAGCATCGGTGCTGTGCACAACAATCTGTTTTAGCAGAGCCATTGTAGAAGTACATAACGTAAGCCACAAAGTTTGACAGCAAGCAAGCAAATATAAGCGATGAGCTCTAAGCGTGAGTATGAAGTGATATAACTGAACATGATGTTACCCTTTGTAGTCCGTCAAATGCAGCAACAGGTCTCTGAGCTCAATAATAAAGGATAGCTCGTCATTGCACTTTGCAGCTATGCTATATGTGCACTGTGTGATAAAGTATGAAACCGGCAGATGACATGCAGTAATGCTGCTATGGAGTGGAGAGTATGGACAGTGTTTCATACGGTCGGTTACTTGCACGATTGCAGAAGTCATAAATAGTGCACGCGCCGTGATACAGATAATGTATGTATGTTGCCTATAACGTAACTGATCTATATTGTTTGCCCTCTGCCCCTCTATCTCTATCGCTTTTTTGAGACGGATATCATACCAAAGGCCTACTAGTCATGTATACTTGGAATTTATTGTTATACACCAAGTAGAAATTTGCTTTGTATTTGCTTTAGCACGTCCCATAATTACGGTACATCTCTGAATACATCCAATAAGCTGCTTGTGCCTGTCTTCGTTTCTAGAGGTAATCAAGCAATCGATTTGGCTTTTTGCAGTAATCAGTACCGTATACTACTGATATTCTAAAAATAGAACCTGTATGAATCGCGAACTGTAAGTTGATTGTTGAATGCTTCCGTTGTGACGGCAGATTATTATTTTTTGCCAGTCGTAGAAAAACCTACTGTACTGAAATGATGGATGTCGGATTAAGCTGCGATGAATTGAACAAAATATGTTGTACAATTTATGAGACATTGTGACATTAGTGAATTTTTCTATCCATCCAAGATCTAAGCATCGAACCTAATAATTGCGATTTTGGTACTGTCCCGTAATGGTAGGCTATATTTGCTCAATTCTTTGAAATGTTGTATTGAAACTGAATAAACTTACCTTCTCTCTCTTTCTCTCTGACATTCATTCAATTAGGCTATATGATGATTAGTTAAATGAGAAACTCCACATAAGATAAAAATTGAACAAGTACAGAGATGATTAACAGTCTCCTCCAGGCTTACTTTTCATTTGCTAGTAACAGGGTCCAAAGTAATTAAGGAATAGATACCATTACGTTGATTCGCCTTGTGATTTATTGTCATAAATGGTAAAATATGTGTATAATGCTCTTTCCTGTCGATTTCTCAATCACAATTAAATAGTGTTCATGATATTCTTATCCATACAGAATTCACAGCACTGATAAAATGAGCGGTGGACTTGCACCAAGTAAGAGCACAGTGTATGTGAGCAATTTGCCTTATCAATTGACGAATAACGACCTCCATCAAATATTTGGCAAGATGGGGAAAGTGGTGAAAGTCACCATAGTACGTGACAAGGAAACTCGCAAAAGCAAGGGACTTGCATTTGTCTTGTATATGAAAAAAGAAGACGCACTAAAAGCGTCCCAAATCATAAACGGCAAAACACTGTTTGGAAGGACGATAAAGTGTAGCATCGCCAAGGACAACGGAAGGGCCAGAGAATTTATACGCCGAAAAGAATACAAGGATAAGTCACGGTGCTATGAATGTGGGGATGTACACCATTTGAGTTACAAATGCCCGAAAAATGTGCTGGGAGATCGCCAGCCCCCACGTTCCAAGAAAAGGAAAATTAAAAACCAAAGTATTACATCGTCTAAAGACTCTAAGCAAATGGAGTTTCCTCCACAGAATGACTCAGACAGTGATATTGATGGTGCTCAACTTGAAAATGCTGCCTTTGAAAATTTGAGTACTATAATTGCAGAAAGTGCACAAACGAGAGAATTGACCAGTGTGTCACAACCTAGATCTAAAAAATTCAAGCGGAACTCATACTTCAGCGATGAAGAAGAGTTGGATGATTGATTTCACCATCATGGCCTATTGAAAAAGGCCTTTATGCGGTTATGAAACAAAGAGTTGATCCGTATGGCCAATGATCAATTCATGTTAATCTGAATCGCTGCTCATGATTCACCAATATCCCTTCCGCACATGTTGATTTTATTGTTGACAGTTGTTTGCATGGGATTTACAATCTGCTCAAATGCAGCTCTGCGATAGTTGGCGCGACGAGTGTGTCAGACCAAGCCATTTTGGAAACGACTTGGAAATATTGGACTACACTTCCTGCTGGAGTGTCCTCTTTCACTCCACAAATCCGTACATGAACCATTGATTAGATCTGACAGTTTGAGTTATTATGCGCGCTGTGTAGCTTCACTGTGACTGATGCACTTGGTTGATTAAATATTGATTAAATCCTTTGCCATTTTGTTTTATGCAGAGTAGCATTTTGTAATACTCGAACGCCATGACTTGATAGGCCGATATTGTCAACTTGCCTGTGGAATGGAAAGTGCTGAAAGCGATTTGTTAGTAGATATTACGTCTTCGAAATTTTTTGATGACGCCGATCCTTTGAGCAATGAAAATGCGTACGACGATGGGAAATTAAAAATCTGTTTGGTGCAGGATGTAAAACACGCTTCATCCCCCGAGCACGAGGGGAATATCAACTGTGCAATGGATATATTTGCTCCGGATCAGAATTTTGTGACCAATTTCAATGGTTCGACAGCATCACCTGGTAAGACATAATTGTCCTGCTTTTCTCACTAAGATAACATTGCGATGTTACTTCTTGCTAAGGAGTATGTCTGTTCTTAGAATATAACCGACTTCTTATAGAACAGAAAAATGAAAATATATGCCTTGAATGAGAGTGATTTCGAGTACTTTGATAACATTCAACCTAAATTTTGATTCTCGAAATAACCACGTTTTTGATTGATTTACATAGGCCTATTCCGCAGATGCCCCAGCTTCTTGTAGTTACACTTTTCCGGGCTGGGCAAGGTATGGCCACGACCTGCGTTGCGTTATGCATGTAAACCACTATTTGCAGGTCCTTTTCGCACATTCGAATGCTTTTTGCCAGTCTGCTTTCTTGTAGTCCAACATTCATTTGTGGTTTTCATTCTCTTTTGAAAAAAATTTGCAGGACGTCAAGTGTCTTCCGATTCGAAACAGTCTTCCGATACCGAAAGATTGTGTCAAGACAAAATCAATATCGGATACGAGTCATTGAATAACGGGTTCGATCAATTGGTGTGTAGCTTGACTATATTTTCGTTATTCCTGCTGGTAAAAAATCCAATCTTTTCAGGACGCCGCGAGTGTGGTGAGCGACAACATAAGCAGTGAACTGAGTCGGGATATCGTCCAAACGGGTTCTTCAACTCCTACAGACCCTATCTTGAAACGTTCGCAATGTACATCGCCGCATTTCCCTAAATCAAATATAAGCTTTCCTTCAGTAAGCAGTCGCAGTTCCCCAACCCCTAAAAATTGGAGCGCGTTCGGTGACAACAAAGAGAACACACTTCCGAGTTCTAACAAGCCAAGATATTTTCCAGTCCGGGCACCGCCCGCCATCCCAGAAAGGAAATCTTTCATTCCCAATACGCCCGTTGCCAGATCATCTCCTATTCAAACGCATACTATCGCTCCGAGTCCGGTCGCGGACCTCTTAAGCATGGGTACTGACGATCTGCAAAATCACTTGTCCGACACCGGCTCTCCCGTTATTAGTCGATCGTTTGCCAAGCCCGCGATACCTCCGAGGAAAAGTCTCTTTTCCACAAGTAGTACATCCAGCAAGACTCTTAACGATATGGAGATTGATCTTATATCTTCTCCTTCCCCGGAAGGGCACATTAACCAAGCGCATTCGTCCAGTGCATCATCGTCTCCGTTGCCTGTGAAATGTCCGGCGATTAAAGGTCCTCCTGTACCGCCAAGAAAATACGCACCCAAGAGAGAATCGGATGCCGGCATCGGTATTTCTTTCAATGACGTCACTGACTGTTCGAAAATACGCACAGATTCAAATTATGAAAATGGAGTAGTCGCTCCAAGTATGTGCTCTTCGTCTTGGGCAAATTTTGACGATAACCTTCAAAATACTAATGATGCACAGTCAACGCTGTCAGGTAGGTCGGTTGGTTATGAACACTTGAACAGTGGTAAAGCTGAAGGGAACAATGTATGTTTTCCATTGCAGGAAATGGTAAAAGTGTCATATCGAAGCCAGCAGACGGTTTGCTAGATGGAATGTATGTCATCAAAAAGGCATGTGTGCTGAAGCTAAAAACTGCTATCTTGTATTCCGTTCAGAACTGAGACTTTTGATGAGGATTCACATTGGTCGAAACATCAAGTGTCGCCTGAAGTGCGGCCCACTGTTAGGAAGAAGGGAGCGGGCGGTATTGGTTACCTTTCGTTGGAAAATGATGACTTGGACACTGTTGAGAATTTCGGTAGGATATTGTGATCGTGTTTACCTCCCTACTATTGCCGAGCATACATAGTAAGGGCATTTAGCATCGTCAAGTAGTTGGCAGGTGTCTATAAACATTTTATAACAACTGTAGTAAGCCATTCATGACGAATATTTGTTTGTTGAGGTAACTTGTTTCTGACATGCTTTACCGGAATATTCTTGCTTGTGAGTAATATGTAGCAGGAAAAGTTGCAGCTGATGTGTCTTCCTGCCCAGTCTTGAATGATGAAATAACTTGATGAAGGGATCTGTCGATATTTACTATATTACAGAAACAAGGATACCGTCCGACTGGTGCCATCAGATCAGGCACTGCGTCATTCTTGACCCAATGCAAATGCAAATTTTCAATTGCTGATTCTCTTAGTTACCACGTTACGGCTGAGCTATACAATAAATTTTGATACGTGTTCGTTCACACCAGCAAAAACATATTTATCTCTAGCGTATCTAGTGCATGTTATGATTCAGAGCTTTAACGTAAACCAGTACTGTAACTGAGGCACAGAAATGGTGCAGTCTTGCACACGAAACATTATCTGGCATAAGATGGTGTTGGATATTACGCCATTGAATTTGCCACAAAAATGGATGCAGTTTCACTTGGTGACAATGATATGACAAATTCTGGCTTATATGTTATTTTTGTAAGACAGCGTCGTGATATGTACGTTGTCGTTTGACACTTATATCTGGCTTGTGCGTGCGCATTGTGCAGTCTTCCAGTTTCTGAGAAGTCACTGGCCTAATCTTCTAACAACTGTCGCATACGGCCCATGGCTTGTGCAATCAATACTCCCATTACTTCATTGGGCACATTTCGCAGAATATCTTCCTCCTGAAAATCAATAATGAAACCAGTCTACCGCTCTCCCTGAATAAACTGGCCAGAGGATTTGATTTATCCAACAGCACCTGCCTTATCAAATTTTGCTGATTTGGTGCTTTATCTGGATTGGAAGCACTTCATTTAGAGGATTGTGAGTTTTCAACTAAAAACAACTGAAAATGCGTTGGCCTTACCTTGAGTAAATAGCATTTTTTTCATGCCTCGTGGTACACACTCTTTGACATACATAATATAGTTGCTAGATCAGTTTGCATTAGATCTTTTCTGTTGGTTGAAAACTGTTATGCTTTCATAAGGGATTGGATCGGTTACATGAATAGTTGGCAATAATTTGAATTATACAATGAGCTGTATCTTGAATGGTGACTCTCAAACACAAACCATGCTAATGAGTGACAACCACCATCTTGGTATAAGGGTGCTAGATGTGACTTCTTTATGATCATCAATAAAGATATAGCGTGCTGCAAGTAGCCTATAGTTTCCGAGTATTGTATTTCGATTTGAATATCATGGGAAGTCCTTTGTTCGAGCGTGAGTGATAGTGTTGCATTTTCTTCTGATTTTACAATATTACTGTACTGTACTAGTTTCGTCAGGATTGTCTTCCAATAAAAATTATTATATCATTATATTGATAAAATAGTTATATTTCGCTTCATTCCAATCAAGCAATGCAATATTTTCGCACAGAGCCGTGCAGCTCAGTAATGAACGATATGATCACTGTCTCTCCGCCCGTGAACGATCTATCTCCGGTGAAGCCGCTTTCACAGTGGACTGCATTGAAAAACGAGTGCGACGATGATGAAGCGAACAATGATAACGCTTCATGCGGCGCCATGTCGCTACCGTCGACAGGAAGGAATAGCAGCGGGTTTGCGGGGAGCTTCAACGATGTCGACGTGGCAGACTTGGAGGATTTCGTTGTCAATCCAAATAGGTATGGTGCCCCTACTGAGTGGGGGCTTTAGTAGGGCTTGGCGAAGTCCCGTGTTAGGCTTCCAGTTGAGTATTCGAGTATCAATAATTGTTATGTGTATGGAGATAAATTTGTGTGATCACAAAGAAAATGGTCCCGGTTCTCCGCAGCATTAGATAAGGTAGTTTATTCGGCCAGACCTATTTCATTGCACAATGTGGCAATCCCTGGGTTGGCTTCACGGAAACGTCATTTCCACGAACGTAGAGTGTTTCTAGGCTTCTACAGAAGGAAGAAGTATGGGAACTATAATTCTCATTTATAATATATATAACCAATGGTGGAAAAAGACGTACTATTTTATTACCGGTGCTCAAAAAATTCTTGACTCACTACTTCACTCCAATCATGGCAATTAATACTCGAATAATTGTACCTAGTCCTAGTTATTAGTTGATTCATTATTTTTCACTATCTCAACCTAGTTAGCTCCATGTGCAGCATGAAAGTGTGGCCTGTTTTACACTAGACAAACCAAATGTGGTCAAAGTAGTCGTTGCTACTCAAGTTGAAGTAGAAAATTTATCCTCAATTTCAAGTAAAAGTTGTAATTTTAAAGTCAAGTCAGAACTACATCTCAAGTAGAAGTAGGAAATGAGGATTTGAAAAGTAGCCTACTCGAGTAAGTTGTTCCAAAAAGTAGATTTGGTCGATAGGTTGCATAATTTTAGCTGTTAATCAGAGGTGACCACTTCTGATGTTCAGGGTCTATCTTTTTCAAAACTAGTGTTACTGGTGATCGGGCTCAGTGTAGCAATTTCACTCGTTATAGTGCTGTGCAGTTATCCCAGAACTGTTTTCTACTTGTAGTCCAAAGATAGTAGTATACGGGTGGGCGAAGCCTGGTTGAGTACTAGCAAGTAGAAGCACTCATTTCTGCCTACCTCTGCCTATAATGTCGGATGAGGGTACATGATCAGTTACTAGAAACAACTACAGTCCTACGCTTTGGATTACCTCTGTCTAACGAGTATGGCGTCAATCTGTCAGCGATCGATCTGTAAAATTTCGATTTCACGGGTGCAGGCTATCGACCGAAATGCCCAACCTCAAGGGATTCAACCGAGCCGATAGGGGATCGCAGAATAACCTGGTGGACTTCTCGGATGATCGAGGAAGCGCCGTCATTAGCATGGGCAGCCACGAGGATGCTGAGGAAGACGTGGAGACAATATTCGATCTCACGGCGCAGGTAATGAGATATATCTATTTATGACCACAGAACACGTGTGCCCGATATCAGAGGCAGTCGCTAACTAGTCATCGTTCGTACTTCAATAGAAGTAGAATAGCAACATAAATTTCTCATCGAAGTGTCGATTTCCAAGTAAGCAAAACTAAATATTCTAGGTCTAGTTTTGCCTTTATACGAGTACCAGATATGAGCATGGATTAGGCTTCAAAATGACTGGACTTCTGTATTTGATGTGGACATAGAATTTACAGTATTTATAATTTTCATGCGCTTTTTTGAGAAGAAAAGTATTTATTACTGGTTATGGACTTGAATTTGGATTTGATACAAAATTATTTCTAGATTTGGCTTTGCAAATATTGTGCCATCTCATTTCTGACGAGTAATAGCTGTGAGGCACTACTTCAAGGTAGAACGTCATTGGTTCATCTTCCTTTAAGTGGAGCGAGTAACCAATAACCTGTCACCACTTTCATGATTCATCTGTCTTAGTAATGCTATTTCAAGACTATATTCTGTAGTTGTTAATTGTGATACAAGCGTATGCGATTTCTCGTGGAGATGATTCGAATCTAATTATAGAATCCTCTCGATTACTCTGATTTTAAAGTTCAAAACAAGATTTCTGCTTAGTGAACCCGTGTGGTAGAGGCAATTAGTCACTGCCCAACCATTTCAAGTTGTGGAAAATAGAAACGATGTCTACCAGAGATTTAAAAGCGTCCAAATTGCAACTAAAATAGCTCCCAAATATTTCCGGTTGAGTTGTAGAATGTGTGAAAAACGTTTGGTGCCCTACAGCAGTGGTGCGCAGCCCCCATTTGATACAGCGGTATGGATTAGATCAGTGGTTCTTAACCTTGCCCCCAGCGCCCCCTA
>ATSW01002621.1:0-18846 GCA_000444245.1 Botryllus schlosseri | reverse complement strand
TCGCTGCCATCGGCCGAATCGCCGCCGATTTTAATTGACAGTGTCAATTAACTCGGCGACATCGCCGGCGATGAGAGAAGTGAGAGATGCGCTCATGCGTATCCATATATAAACCAGTGTCGGGACTTGAATAGCGTCACTTTTGCTCAAGCCGTTTGCCGGACGGACCTTCTGGCGAGGCATTGCGAAACGAATTACTGCGATGTAGTACTAAATTATTGAGCCGCTCCACTTATCCAGTATAAGCCGGCGTTGCAAAATCGGATGCATCCACCACCTTCGAGTAGCATCAGCACGCGCATATTCTTCTACAGCTATCATGGCAGTCAAAACTCGTGCTACCTTCAACTTTTTTGACCTACCCTTACAAATACCATACTACCATGGTTCAGAGAAGGTTTCATTCGACAAGACATTGCAGCATGAACACATTGGACAGACATCATAACCATATTGCAGAATTAGTTTCGAATATTTTCGGCTAGTTGTAACTTTGTTTCCGGATAATTTTGACCAGACGTGACTTTTGACTTCAAGTCGAAAGAAAAAAATCGTCAGCTCGACAACCAAAACGGACAGTATACCCCTTGTTATAGGACTGGTAGCACTCTAAAGTTGTTTTGTCAAAGGTCCAAGCAAATATAAACCAGCCAACTCTAGGCCCTAAATGTATCTAACTCTGCTGCACAATTGGGATTCTTCGGACTATTTATTCTGTTCGGATTTTCTGGATTATGGACAAGATTTTTCGGATTTGCATGGGTATTTGGATGAGATTGTTCGTATTCGGAAGGATTGCTCATCAGAGCTTTGAGCTGTCGGATGGATTCGGATTCTCAGAAATCACTATCCGCCCATCACTGATCATAATACGGTAGTATGTACGTTGTACAGTACAGTGTACCTGACCTGTACAACAACAAAAAACCGATTCGCAGATGTCAATCATCCCCGAGCAGGTTTAAATGCAACGGGTCAACGCCTTCTGAAACTAATCAAGTGCAACGATCTCTCACATGATGGTAGAGAAATTATCGGCCGACATCGCCTCGTCTGATACAGCCTTAATAGGTCCCAGGGGACTGCCCATAGCCACATCGTCTGGTTGTCTATACATTACCCCGTTAAAGCTAAACTCAACGGAACAAGTTGCCACTTGTAAAAGTTCAACGAAGACGTTACGCGGGATTGATGGTGGCAGTACCTTACCACCGTACAGCGCGTTGTCACAAATATCAATAGTCTCTTGCAGCGGAAAGTCACCTGTCAGGTTATATACACATTGCCGAATTAGCCTCAGAAGGAATGGTGCATAAGTGGATCAGCACGCGTAATTCAACTGATGTATATAAACTAATTCAATATTTTACAACCAGTTGAAAGAAAATGCAGGCATACATGCCTCAACTGAATATTGAATACCGGTACCGAGCTTATTGATAAAAATAACTTTCCAACGCAAATGCACGAATGAAGTAATCGCCGATGTTTGACAAAATATACCGAAGAAGCCATTAACGACACGCCAATAGGGAATTCTGGTCCTTCATCAACATTATGGAAAGAAGATGACGGAAGCTGAGATAAAGGAGCAAG
Organism: Botryllus schlosseri; assembly: GCA_000444245.1. NCBI lineage: Eukaryota > Metazoa > Chordata > Ascidiacea > Stolidobranchia > Styelidae > Botryllus > Botryllus schlosseri. Next base: position 17,250 of record ATSW01002621.1, on the reverse strand, counting down.
CTACCATGCTCCTGCTGCTACTATCTCGCAACAAGCAGAAAATTCTGAATATAAAAGAGCAAGTTCGTCGGCGAAAGAACAGGAGTCATCCTGCGAACAAGAGTTGAGTTCGTTGTCGCAAGATGCAAACGTCCCCCTACCTACCTACCTCGGGCGGCCGGCTTGGGTCCCGGTGTATCCTGCCCCCTGCGAAATGTCCGCAAGTGGTACATCATCCCAATTCCCCGCCTGCTTGTGGATTGTCGCCACGAAAAATACTCTTCATTTATCCCCCTCCTCCCCTAAATCGTGGGGCCACTGTGACTAAGAAGGATTGTTTCCGTCTCAACGAGGGAGAATTTCTGAATGACATTATTATTGAATTCTATCTTTGCGGCGGAAGCGGTTGCGATAATCGCGAACAAAAGGCGGCAGTGGTGTCCCGAAGAGGAGCAGGTTCTTACCGATGAAGAATTGCGCCTCAGGAACTCCAGCGGAAAGATTGACTACCAGGTCTTTCGGCGGGCACTCAACTTTGAGCGGAGCATGGAAGCCATTCGATGTCATAGAAAAACAAAGAAGTGCTGGGAAATTGTGGAGAGAATGGAAACCGAGGCGGCCAATAGCTCGTATGAGTCCCAGACTGGACCCCAGCTTTGTGGGGAGCAGTGCGGCCGAAGGAATGCAACCCCAAGGACCCCTTCAGCAACGTTCCACAAGTACAGAGAAGCACAGTGCGGCAAATGGGCTGGGTTCCCTAAGGTTTCTGGTGCGGCTGATGGACAAGCGGGACCCTGATCCCAAGAGCAGTGGGATCCCAACATCCATGAGTTACGGTGCGGCAAGTGGTCCGGCTACCCAAGTCCCCGCAGTCGGGGTCGCAGAAGCCACGTCAATGGAAGGGGGGACGGTGAACCCCGGAGCCAGTGCAGGTCGGTCAAAGCTCTAGGTGATTGGGATTAAAAACTACGTGAATTCCTGTGATCCCGTGGAACCCGAGGACCCTGGTGGAGAAGGCGTCCTAGATCAGTTGATTGCTGAACAACTTGCTATCGAACTCTTGGACATCGAGGAAGCCCCCTAGCAAGGGCGCCCGATGAGAAAAATCCCTCCGAAGGGATAGCTACGCGGTCGTACAACGGTTGTACGCAAAATCCAGGAAGTCGTGTGCGCGTCTGGTCTTGGGTGGGGGAACCTTCGGGCAACCGTCCAGGTCAGAAATGATCAACTTCAGGCGCAAGATCATGAGTGTCGAGGCTGGCATTGATAGCAGACAGACTAGCCCGGAAGGGGAAGCTATATGGGAATTGATATCTGCGGTGAAAGCAAAGGAGATGACCATAGCCTTGCGATCCTCTCGCCATTCGGCAGAATGCCCGGATGGGATGACACTCCGCTGCGTCAAGAAGATGTCCGCAATTGCCTGGTCAAGCTGTTAGTATATCCTAAGCCGCGAGATGCCTAAGTCGCTCAGCCTGGACCGTGTTGGTCCTCAAGGTTAACAGCACAAGTGCACCCGGCGAGTACCGGCCGATTACTATTGGCCCGATGCTGGTCCGGGTGTTCCACAAGGTGCTGGACTCTCGTCTTACCATGGACTTTGAACTTAATCCCACGCAGATGGCGTTCCTCCCTACTGACGGTTGCGCGGAGTATGTCACGTAACTGGATACGATGATCGTAGAGGCCAAGGCCATGGGGTCCAACCTGTGCGTGCTCTGGATCTCAAGAAGGGTTCGATTCGGTCAAGAACGACAGCATTCTGCGGGCGGCCCGACTGATGGGTACGCCTGAACCTCTTGTGAAGTACATGAGTAACTGCTACTAGGGAGCAGCGACCGATATGTAGGCTACGGGGAGCGCGTTGTGGTGACACGTGGTGTCCGGGATTTGTGTATGATAAGGATAAGCCCTCTCGTTCATGGATAAGCCCTCTCGTTCTGATGAGGCCGAATTAGATCATGAGTTCCCCGGTCACGACTCACCGCCCACAAATTACCAAATCCCTTCCGCACTGAACCGTCTGCAGTTTCCCTGGCTGCAAATATAACTTCTCACCCCTCGAAAATATTGATGGCTATACTCGTGATAACGTTCGGAGTGAGTATTGGATTCATCTAGAACCCTCCAAATGGAAGACGCTGATATCTGACAATAGCCTTACACCCTCTTCCTGGACAGATGTTTTGCGGTCCCGATGGATGCATTGCGATTATGTTCTGCATATCCGTACAGAAACAAATTGAAAAATAGAATCGAAGATTTTGCGATGCAAAATGCTTCTATTGATCGCTCTGTTGTTGCAATCTAACCATTGTCCAGGTTTCCAGCATTGGCGTGAATCATGCACCGGATTGTTATCCGCAGACGACGAAAGCAAGGGTAATCATTGGTGGCGAGCAGCTTGACGGAGTCGGTCGTCAAGTCCAATGGCAGTGCTTCTTCATTCATTTCAGACATGTCTTCATCGGATATCATCGATGGATCTGGATTCGAAGGCTGTTGCCAGGGTGACTGTTTTTTGGAAGTTGAATGGTCAGTTGGTGTGTTTTCCTTGGCGAGGCCTTTATCGACCAGACTTCCTGCTGGTTCGATCCTTGCGATTTATCAGGAGCTGACTCAAAATGCAGGCGACCTTTCTGTATGCTGTTGTCTCCGAGCGCCATCGCTACAGCTAGGATAAGATAGCATGTCGTAGCGCTTGGGCAAGTACAAGACGGGGATTCGGGTAGTACAACGCAATGAATTTGGCGTTGACTCATTGAAGCAACGGAGAAAACCCATTTGTCGACGAGAATCCAAACAATTTTTGATTCCGCATTCCGCGCGGTAAAAATCATTCCAAATAGCCGGTTTGCAGTTGATTAAGCCACAACATAATAGCACCCAACGCCATTTCCTTGCGCCCGCTCGGAGGCTTCAAAACGTTGTTATTCATAGATTCACTGTGGTTGGGCCCTCACTAAAAGTGGTGAAATGCTTGGTTCTAAATCTGCAGGTATTTTTAGAAATGTCACCCTTTAAAATGCTTGTCGAAATATGCTCTGAATTTGCTTGGCCATCGACTTGCCAACGTATGATATTGATCCCCTCCGTCTGACGAAACCAGCTTGCGTATATCACCCAATAGACCGCACAATTCTTTTTTGACCCTTTTGAAAGGGGTGTATCATATCTGATATGGCATGCTTCTGTGAACGATTTCTCCGTGTTGACACGCCATAGGCATAGGCGCCGAGTTACGGGGTGGCCCAGCCACTCCATGAAACATTTATGGGGTGGCGGCCACCCCATACAACAAGATTATACGCCCGCCCGGGGCCTACGATATTCACGGCCTTATCTGGTACATTACGATTGCAAGAGCTAGCAGGCCGATGCTCACAAAACAGAAATTCGCGATTTCGCTTCTCGCTACTAGACGCCTCGCCTCAAATAAGCTGTATGTATTCGTACAACAGGTCAAATTAGTACCTTACCGTCAAAAAGTGGCAAGAGACAGCCTCGTAGATGCAGTTATCCACCGATTGCAGAAGTAGGGTAAGTAGTGAGAAAACACCGACATGCTCATGTAAACCATTTTATTGCATGGTAAAATCAATTCAAGCACTTGAAGACGAATTGGTACACATGTCATATAAGAAACTACTTGCAATAACCAACTTGTATCAAAAACAAACTTGCAGCGTACAAGCTACGGCCATAAGTACCGGTAATGAGAATGAAATGCATCACCGAAGAATGCAAGCAATGTCTTGCTCAACTGTCGTCGTTTTAAAGTCCGTTTTTAAAGCATTTTTCTCACAGAGGCATTAACTAGCTTCTGCTTGTTATTGTAATATATATTCACAATGATTTTGTCGCCAATTTCAAAGCTTGATCTCGATTATCATAACATGCAAAGTCCCCCCAAAATAAATAATAATAATAATAATAAACGATGCAAAACTTATTCACTGCGACTTAGGGTGAGGGCAGATGATTTTATCAGACCAATCTAGGATTAAAAAACTGGATGAAAAAACTCGGCAAGTGGTTCTGAGGGAGTAAGCAGTCCCCACGATCGAGTAAGTCGAAATAGCGTGAACTTGCTTTCCAATTTACTCAGCAACTACACACGACACCTTCTCACTGTAAGGAGATAGAAATGATTCGGTTATTTCAATAGCCACTTCTTCAATGACTTTTTCGAAATGGTAAAAATGAGTTGAGCTTGATGTCGATTTTTAGGATGGAACAGAGCAGTATTATCTTTTCAGAATTGGTAACTTATGTTGAACCAACCAGAAACCTCCCCACACACATTTGCCTATACCGTGAGAATCGTCAACCGAGCATTAATCAGGTTCAAGAATGAAGCCATATCTTCCATGAGAGGCAAGTAACTTTTGCAAGCTGCAATAGTCGACTCATAGAATGGAGCAAGAGCTAAGTTGACATTCTGCTTGTTATTGCTCGGATGTAACGAGGCATATATCACTTTTGGCACTTTCCGCAAATTCGAATCATTATCATGAGATTCCCTGATTTTGTGAAGATCGCTCCATGCAATAACTCCGCTGGGTGATGATACACCTGAAGAATCAACGGCGAATGAGAATGGAGGAAAGACAAATTTCTTGGCTCGAAAAGTTCTTCCAGTAAATTGTTCTCGGATTTGTCTCAATGTCTCATACATTTTTGAGATATTTCGGGAAGTTGAATAATGCGCCACGCCACACCTAGTCATCATTGAATTCCATACGGTAGAACATTACATATTGATTACCCTCTTTTGTACATGGTATAGCTTTCTGGAGTGTGGGACTCGGTCAAATCTTATAAACTGCTCATTTTATCAGACAGCTCAAAATCTTTCAACTGATCATTCTGAAATATCCTTCTCTTCGGTGGTTTTCTGTAAGGGGTCATAGTCGGGATCAATGAAGGCCGTTGCAGCTCATGCTCCGATCGGATGGTAGGAACTGGTTTTCTATCCAAGAGCAGTATTTTTTCGAAAGCCACAGTCTTTAATGTACTTTGCTTCGAAGTGCAACGCACAAATTACAGAATTCTTCGTTGGCCTCCAATCACGTCCATTCACGAAAGATATCCATTTCTAGTAACTCTAAATCCTCGAATGGAAATTGAAACTTTTTGTTTAGTTGTCAAATATCCAGCCATACAACCATAAGCACAACATTTATTGACCATTATCAATTATTTTACCTTAAGCTAAACCTGAGTCACCAAGTATATACAATCAGTCAAAATTAACGGGAAGAAAGGCCACGTGAAGCTCACCAGCAATTCTTCACCATATACATAATACGCACCATAAAGAACTATTAAACCACTGCATAGCGGTATCCTACGCCACGCTGTAAGCCGGTCAAAACGACAGCTAAACGTTTTCCACTGCACTATATACGGAATATCGTCCCTGGAGCATTTAGCTAATCACGGCATCATCCTGTACCATTTCAAACGCGGCGACGAGCTCAAAAACTTCAACTCAAACTTGAGGGGTCTGCTACAGAGTATTTCAATCGCATTACTGTAGCCTGCCTAATAGTATAAGACGGTAAAAACGGCAACTTGAAACATAGCTGTCAACCTTCAACTCGAAAACTCGCTTCAATATGCGAAGAGTCCGGTATGAGAAGCGAAAACGAGACAATCGCCGATTGTCACGTTGAGAGTAATCGTCCTATCAAAACTTTCGCCCATTATTAATTACGTCAAGAGTAATCGCGAATTTCTGTTTTGTGAGCATCGGCCTGTTAGCTCTTGCAAGTGTAATGTACCAGATAAGGCCGTAAATATCGTAGGCCCCGGCCCGCCCTCTGCGATTTCAAATCAACAGGGCTGTTAATTCGCGAGTCCTTGATAGCGCTCAAATGCCAACTATTTATTTACCTTTAACCAATACGCGCGCGAATAATTGAATACGCAGCTTCGTTGGCGACGACGAACTAGCGCCTAAAACAAATTGTAACCCGTGATTAGTAATCAGACAATCGAAGCAAGCTCGTTTACGGCGTCGATTTCGACAAGCTGGCGCTGAGAAACACCATCTTCTCTCTCGACCAGACGAGCCTATTCACGTTCTTCTCTTACAATGTATACATTGTAATATGATATTACAAAATTTAGTTATAAAAGTTATACTCTTGAATTTCGAAGTTCGTTAATTAGTTACAGTTATCGTGTGTCAACTGTCTTACATGGCTTACGAAGAGAAGAGCTAGAGATCTGTCTGAAGAAATGCGTGAGTATGGACTTTGAACATGAATGTGCAAATCATATTTTAATTGGTTCTATTCCATGTAAGGTCTTATTGGAAGAGAGCCAAAGTAGAGCAGAAAAAAGAATTGATTGACCGCTTGATCAAGTTTCAGGTAAATCGATTATGGACGGACAGTCTTACAATACGTACAACATAATGCTCAGTACGGCCTAGTATGAAGGTAATAGTCAATACAAAGTGTTCTTGTATAATTGGCAAGGCCGATAATAGAACAAAACTGCATTCTAATGCAATTTGAGATGTCAAGTAGTGACTTGCAGAAATTTTTAGAGATGAGAGATAGCAAAAGAGCGAGAAGTGAGACAGCGTGATCATCAGCACGACTTGCAGATGTTTCAGTTGCTTCTCAGGTAGATATTTAAAACATAGGCGTGACTCGACTACGAGTCACGCCTATTTTGATACCAGGAGCTGTGCTGTACCGACAGTATTTGCTGATCGACCTTCGAAGCCTGGTGATACGACGGTCCCAGCATAATCACTCAGTCCCATCGTTAACCACGCAACCGCAAATTTTATAAACTGACGAAGAATCGTCAGATTTGATACCAATCGAACATACTACTGTCTCTACACAAAGTACACAGACAGACGCTGTCGATAATAGACATTTGACCCTTGAAAGTATGCTGTCCGCACGTCCACAAATTCGCGTGGCTTATTTGAAATCTGACAACAGAAGGGATACAGTACTTCACTGGCTTCGAGAATTTTGCGCATATCAATCAGGTTGTTTCATGATATACATTTTACTCGGGAAAACCCAAATACCTTTGCTCAATGCTATTTATTGTCTATTCCTTGTCTTGAAAAACTGCGCCTGAACCTTGATCATCCGTTACTACCTTACATGTTTGATATGCCGGATGCCACGGTTTCAAAAATCTTCAAATTCTGGATTGAGCATTCAAATTCGACCTTGAAACAAATGAATATTTGGCCAACAAAATCAACCATATGCCATGCGTGAAAGTTTCAAGAAGTAATTTCCCAGTACTAGAGTAATAATTGATTCTACGGAAATTCCCATAGAAAAACCCTCCAATATCAATGCCCAGAAACTAACCTTTTCGACGTACAAAAACCGAAACACGATTCAAGTGCCTGTTGGAGCAACGCCAAAATTAATTAATATATATGATCAACCAGTGACACGCAAATGATTGAGCAATCAAGCCTTGGAATGCATCATCCATATTTCAGATATGCGATCCCGATCGTGCTATGGCGGACAAGGTGATTTTTAGTCCAGGATCTACTTGCTCCTTTTGAAAGGGCGGGAAAGGCTTGGCGCATCAGAGCGAAAAGCGAATTTCGCCGTGTCCTCAAGGCGAGTACACGCAGAAAGAATAATGGGATAGCCTACGTCAAGATTTGTAAAATTTTGCAAGGTCTAATACCATCCAATCTACTGCCTTTGTGTAGTAAGATAGTCTTTATCTGTTTCATGCTGGTTAATTTTCGTGTGATGAGCCGCATTAGCATGAAAAATTGGATGGGATATAACGGTCAATCCGGTTGAATAATAACACAATGTAACAAAATTTTGCAAAAGTTTGAAATTTTTATGTATAGTGTCTTAGTATTCAAAACAAAATACCAAAATTTTTCCTGAAGTGTGTCCCAAATGTGGAAGAAATGTCAATTTCTTTAGTTTTTCATTTTACTCATTGCTCCACATTAATCACAATAATTCTTTAATGGACGTAAACAAATGCAAATAAAAAGGATAATATAAACAAATATAGCTTACTCATGCATCAAGTAACGTTGCAACACTTTAAAAATCGTCAGAAGTGGTTTTTGTGCGTGACTTGCGTCTTTGAAATGAGAAAACTTCTCCTATGGACTATGGAGCAGAAATACCAGCTATCGTTCATGCCCTTTACTCGACGAAGTACATCGACACGATGAATTCAACATGTTCCCTAGTTACATCCTTGGAGTTAATGTTAGGTCATTTCAGTCATTCTGAATATTGGAGTGTCAGCCATACAGAAATAACAGTCATCATCTCTAAGGTTTCGAAATTTTGTTTCAGATTCTTTAATAGTAAATGACCAGATTCTTTAATAGCAAATGACATTGGAATGTCGATCTCCCCATATTCCAACGGCTTGTTTCGCAGATTACATGAAATGCCTGTTTTTCATCTTGTTCTCCAGTTTCAGACTTTTCAGTTTTCATACGAAAGTAAAGTTAATAAGTATGAAAAACCTTACTTCTATCTACATTTTGTACATCTGATATACAGACCACAGATATAGCAAAAACAGTCAGCAGGCAGATTACATTTGTGATGTTGACATTAATGCTGAGATTATACTCACTAGATCCGCAATCAGTGCAGTGAGTATAAGGATCAGTGCAGTGAGTATAAACAGAATCAAATGAAAAGGAATTTGAGATTGCTTTCTGTAGCCAATACTGACTGACTGACTAAGACGATGATTGTTGCTTAAGTCAGACTGAGACGATGATTGTTGCTAACAACCAACCGTTATGAACTGAATGCCGGATCAATGTGACGTCACAGTTAATAAGGAGCTTGAAAAACATGGTTCGGTATGATTAAAAAGCTTAACATAACATTTTTGAACGACACTTGTGGCAAAAAATGATGCTGGAAACATGTTTATCAAGGAATATGACATAGGAAATCGACTTCACTAATTTTTGTACCATGGTGTAATCTGTCGAGCACAACTCACGGAAGTCTTCAGGCAATCCTGACTACCCAAGACTGCATGTTTTCCTTTCTCATCTCTTCAATAAATGAACAACTATGCGGTTACAACATTGTATAGTGACAATTTATCGGCCATTTACTATACGTTAGCCAGTTATGCACTGTTGTATAAAAAAAAAACGCGGTACCAAAGTATAAACCCGGTTAAAATGAAAGATCTCCCGGTCATCACATCACGACCCTTTCAAATAAGGCAAATGGGTTTGGGCGTCAGTGACAGTTTTACGATCGGATTTTCTAATCTCCTAGCCGATCATTGGTCCGCAGCGTTGTCGGTACAGCGACCATTATCGATATCGCGTATTTGCATCTGCATCCGTAAAATAAAACTATACGGCAGCATATGGCAAGGTTAGGATTGAAGCAAGTCCTGTGATCCGGAATGAATAACAGTTTCAAGGTAAGCAATTATATGCGATATAAAATGACGCCCATGCTTTTTGTATAAGTCTCTCAATTTTGCCAACATGTGTTGAAAAAATGAAGAGTCGTAGTGCATTATTTCTATGTAAAGATCAACAAATGTATAAATCACATTTTTTCTGGAACATGCCAGTTGCCCCGGAATCCGATAGTACCTCTTGGTACTTCTTTCAATCTACAATTGGACGATAGTTGCTCCAGGTATCGGAAGAGGTTGCCAGGAACAAATTCGTTTGTTACTTGCCGCATAAGGACATTTTACTTCAAAAATCCAGTCGGAATCGATTTTCGCGTAGGAGTTGCGGCCAGATAAGAGTATTCGTTATGAATATATAAGCCTACCGGAGTTGTATGTGACAAGACCTGTTGCTGCTGAAAATTCTCGTATGGCTGTTGCTTCGTGAGTACGCCCGTGAATTATTGCATCAGTTCTCGAGTTTGCTCCGCCGTAGATGCGCTCGCACAAATTTACCAATTTCGACGCTCTGCTACTAACATTACTTTACCAAAATGTGATGCAGTGATCCTCCAATTCCTCTCTGACCCCTAATACACCGTCACTCCGCATTACACTACGGAGATTGTAGGATGGAGCGACGACCCATTGTTCTCAGTTTCGAACCGTCACGCCTGACTTTGCGTATTAAAATTGCGTTGGCGAAATTATGTTTGTACCTTGTAAATACATGGACATGGGCGAATTTGACTGCAGAAAAGTAATGGAAATATTCTAGGTAGACGTTAAAAACTTTGCGTGTTACGAGGAAGCATCAATATGTTCTCATTAAAAACTTCACAACTGTCCTCCACCCAGAACGCGTCTGAAATCGCAATGCCTTATTCCGCGATAAGCTCTTTGTCTCACACCTTCATTGTTGCGTCCATATGTGCATTATGCAGTAATGAGAGAATGGTGAATGGTACCGGTAGCTTCCATCGCAAAAGACAAGAAGCTATAAAGAAAGATTGTATTACGTTGGGACATAGGAGAGGTTACTGTGGAAAGGATTTTATTTAAGGTTTGTGTAACACTGGCATATTTGCGAGAAACTTGTTATTTATAACATTTATTTCCATCTACTTCTATCATAAACATCATTATTATGACAATCTGCATATTATTATTGCCTCGACTCCTATTTGTGTTTCTTCTTCTGTTACCTCCACTGAGCTGAGCTATATCCTCTGTAAAATGAGTGCACTGTATTAGTCCACTGCAATAGTTGCGACGAGTAGTATAAGACCTTTACATGTAATTTCATGATTTCCAGTCAAATTTGTATATTTTGGACGAAGCAATAAATTGTCAATATGTCTGTAGTTTGTGATTTACATTTCTAGATCACTTAGAGAATATAAGAGTCTGTGAAAGACATTTCCACGATAGTGTGTTATCAGGCTTGTCTCAGTCAGTGATTTACATTACTAGAGCTCTCGGAATACCAAAGTATATAGAAGACAATTCCACGATACTAACATCAGGCTAACGCATTGCTGCAGGCAGAATACGAGATATGGCTCTGCCCCATCTAAATTTCCGTGGCAAAAGATTTCAGTCGAGCAACACCGAGTGAAGAGAAGAGAATCTCTGCAAGATTGCATGTTGACGTGGATATTTTTGTATATACTCAATCAGTGGTGGCTTTTTGGGTGGGCGATGTGGGCGGTCGCCCGGGCCCCCCCTGGTCGAAGGGGCCCCCCTGTTCGGATTATGCGTTTTTTTTTTCAAGGATAATAACTAATAAACGTGGAAATCAGTGTACCAAGCAAGAGTATGATTCCGTACGAATGTGTCAATCATCATCAAATCTCTGCATTTGTTAGAAAAGTCCCGTATCCCGATGATCATCACGTCTCTGCATGCGGTAGAATTACTTAGTCTTGATGTAGTCTATCCTTAGACACATACAATAATAGACATAGCCGAATCCAGCAGCTAAACGTTACCGCGGGAAAGGGGGGTCTGGTGGGCGGAGCCCCCCAGAACTTACGGTTAGATACTTATAGCCCCCCCCCGTTCGTAAGGCCACCACTGTACTCAATACGCATAGAGACAGATCCAACCAGTTTGTACAGCAGGGTTCGCCTACTCAATACCAGTCTCAAGGCAACATCGAGACGAAATAAGTCACACATAGTTACCACAAAAGAACTAGTATTTTATTGAAGGAATACAAATACAACAAAGAATGTCGGGATCATGAATATCATTTTATTCTAGAGTATAAGCTGCGTACGATACCTGACAACAGTTTGCATACCAGTACAGTACTATCTGAAAGACATCTCTTAATCTTGTGGGAATCCCTAAGTGGTTTTCTATGACTCTCAGTCTTGGCAGTATCCGCGCCGCGCCATCGCACGTCAAGCCAAGATACCCCACCCATTCATATCAGCTGATTCTGTCTCGATTAAATGCAGCTGATTCTGTCTCGATTAAATGCTGTTACCATCGCCGAAGCTGTTTGAGCTAGTGAGACAGGCCACCCCTGGGTTTTTCTACCCAGATCTGGGGTTTTCGACCATCCCCTGGATTCATCAGAGATTTCGTCAGGACAATTTTACGCTTGAAAATCAATTATTAGACCAGTAAGATCATAATGTCGTGAAATGTACGTCCTTCAGTTCGAGTTCGCCATTGTCGATGGATTCAGCTGTTATTGTAACGGGAGAGTCTTGAGAGCCTGTTTACATTCGATAGTTTCACTACTAAAATGAGATGCCTTGCGATGCGATGGAGCTTCATTGAATGCTGACTGTCACGCACTTGGCTGCAATCATGTATGTCTTCATCTTTGCAAACTAAAGATTGAATGAGCATATAGGAGTCAATATTGTTATGCCGTTTTGGGTATGCTACATCAAGATAGGCAATCATCTACAAATAAGTTTCATGCAGCATTAATGCCAATTATCGAACACAGTAAATTAATATGTACCGGTACTGTGTCTGAGAAAATGAGAATACTGAAATCCATGTATTCTACAAACATTTTGTAGCCTAATAATCCATGTTCCCTCTAATTTTTGACGATTCTGCGCACACTCACCAACTTACTGCGCAGAGCCTTGGACAACAGTGCGTAAAGACTAAAAAAATGGTCCTCACTTCAGATATTTTGTGCGCAACTTGAATTTTCTGTGCGCAGAGACCGTGTAAGCACTGCGCACGTGCGCAGCTTAGAGGGAACATTGCTAATAATCTATTATTTCCAGATCAATTGAATTTCAGTGCAAACTTTTCAATGTCCACAAACGTAAAAACTGTTGAATGTGCATAGGCTACACCTGTCGCCATGCATCTGTTCGCGACAATAAGAAGCCAAGAACTACGTTCTTTACAGTTCCAAGCTGAACTTCTTACAAGATATTAGTATCAACTAATATTAAATCACCTTATATATACGCGGCTTCCTTACATTCCAATGGCGTGGTATTCAGAAACGTCGGCGAATAACCTCGTCAGGGGAGCAAACTGTGGCTGGTTCTAATATTGGTCAGTCATACTCTACTGGCGCCAGAGCGCTGGAAATCGTCCATACTCATCAGTGATGAGCGGATGTTGGATTTTGAGAATCCGAATCCGTCCGACAGTTTTGGTGTCTGCGGAACTATCCGTCCGACTCCGGATAATCTCATCCAACTATCCGAATTTATCCAGAAATCTCTTACAAGAATCCGAAAAATCCTTATCGAATAATGATATCGCAGAATATCAATTGTACAGCTGAGCTTAGTTACAGTTCTGCACTAGAAGATCACGAATTGTATCTATGGAATGAACAAAAATTGGAATTTCATTTATAGGAAAGTTAACGCAAAGAAACAACGCTACGAATTTGAAGTAAGTGTGCGAATGAAAGTGGTATCTCGATCAAAAGCAAATGTAAAATGACAAAGATTATTAAGCCATGGCCATATGTAACAATCAGGCATTTAACCATATCTCCCAATATATATCAAGAAGTAATAGTAGCAAGTTGTGACCATGGAATTTCACAATCGGGAGATGGTCAATATTAGATGCAGATAAGCCACATTTTGCGCACAAGTGCTGGAAGGCGTGAAGGCCTGTTTAGTAGCAACTTGCTGATGCTTATAATACCTTTGGTCAATCAGTTCAAAGCTTCGAGCATGACGCTTATAGTCGTGTCACACAAAATGTGAATAATAGCACCATCCTGATTCCTGAATGTCCCACAATCTGTCCAAATTTCCTCTCCAGTAGCTGGTTAGTAGTTGTCTTGCCGACTAATATATTGGACGAGAAGAAACTCATCTTCAACTGTGCTGTATCCTTGGCCTTTTGGATATGGTTTGTAAGGTTCATTGTACCACTTGATAACGTGTGGTGTTTCACTTGAACATAGAAATTACAGCATTCAGCAGAGCCAGTGTCCCATAAATCCGGATGCAACCCCTCTACACTCCACTCTGGCTGTGCTATCTCTCAAGACGTCGACTTTCTTCAATCCATTATAATTGAGAAACGAAACTCCGACAGTACGGAATCATAGCTCAAATCGACACTCAGACGAGGAGTTTGACAACATTCAAGGTCTTCAAATAATGCAATGCACTAGTTGATGGAGCTCCACTCAAGAGATATGACGCATCACTAACGTACTGATCAACACTCCTTGGCGTTGACTTTCAAACTGTTTACATGGTCTGTCGTTGAAATCATATGGAAAAGCACCATAATCACGTCAAAGTCTTTTTTCACAATTCTTCAACTGAAATCAAATTTACTCAAACAGACCATTGCTTGACAAAAAACTAACAGCTTTTTCTTGTATGGCTCAGTGGTTCTGGATGATTGATTCCGTCAATCATATTGGAGAAAATATAGCAGCTGAAGGAAGGGAAGAGTAAGCAGGACAGTTGAGTAGGTTTGCTTTCGTTGTAACGGTATATAGGAATTCTGGATTTTATAGCCTTGTTATATGTTATTAGTGTGCCTTAGTATGATATGCATGTATCTTGAAGGATTTCAAAGAGGCTGGTAGGCTGCTGTATCGTCCGTCAAGGCATCATTATATTAATTATCATACATTTTATCTATATATCTTCTTACATAATTTTCTTTATAATTATCTGACTCCAGAAAGTTACTTGTACATGTTTGTATGCATATTCTTATTTGGTTGACCGGGCTGCAAGTGTGTGAATAGCTGTTAACTCGATGTGCCAAGCTGACAAGAAGTCCAAGTCCACACTGGGAATACCTTCTCACAGAATGGAGTTATTACATTGTTGAACGTCATCAGGATATATTCCGTTATGATCATGAACTGCTGAAAGACTCATGGTAGCCAAAGATTGTGCCATAGCACAAGCACCGCTGTATAGTGTTGATCGAAAGGGTATNNTACAANTACGCAAAGAGGGATTTGACTTACCGCTATATTAATCTACAGAAGACTGCCACAACAACAACTTTGAGGATTCTAGAAATTGTNTGCCCTATTGTGACATTCATCAGCAATGGGTTAAAAAACTACATGTGAAGGCGAGAAGCAAACGCAGTTTTGTGACNGATGTTGAAACTATACCTTCAATTTTGCGAANTTCAGACACTGCTCTGCNAGAATACCGTACTGATGATAACCANGTCAGGNGAGCTCATGTCCAATCATACCATCTTTTATCAGTTCACATATTATATATCGTTAGACTGGCAAGTATGGTATACTTTATGTGTTTTAGCTAATAAATCTGATAACATGGCTGATCTTATAGTATTGTCTATTCTTGAATGGTTAGAATGGTAGTGGCAATAGTTGATCTATATTATCTTGGACTCTTGACAAACATTTTTAGACTGCTACCAGTCATATCGCAAGGTGTCAGCTGTCTGTATTTGGTTATTGAATTGATGACTTCTTTCTATAGGCCTGTAATCAAATCTCACATAAGGTTACAACTATCCGGAAATATCCTATCAAAAGTTACAACTATCCGACAATATCCGAAAAAATATTTGTGATAATATCCGAGTCCTATCCGACTGCCACAAAATCGTCTAATATCCGGTCCGAATGCCATCCGAGTCCGTCCGATGCTCATCACTGATACTCATGTAGAGACACTAGCATAACAGGATAAGATACCAAGTGTACTTTTTTCGGCCAAGATACTCTCATATAGGTAATTTCGCATACCAAGTGTACTTTGCGGCCAAGATACTCATATAGGTACTTTCGCATAGTAGGGTATGATACCAAGTGTACTTTCCAGCCAAATTTACCGACTCCACAGCCCTGTACTCATCAAATCTTGTTTCCACCCACAATACTCAGGTGTATCACGTTTATTTGTGAAAAAACGAAACAATAAAAATTGAACGAAATTGCAGGAATGGTTCATCGTCATTTTAAAATTGATACTCTGGATGAGTCGCAATCGCAGGAGTGATATCGGTTCTGGTTCTTCTTCACATCCACTCATCAATATATGAGGGCACAAAACGTCTTACCGAACCATACATGCGATTGAATTTTCTCTTGCAATGTCGCCATTGACTCTCTATATTATTGGATACACACCGATTTGTGCGTGTAATTCAGGCCCATTCCTGTTAGCGAAATATAAATACTTTCATAAAAGTCACCGTTATTGTTGAAATATACATTTGTACCGTTTATGCCACGATATGCAGCCCACTGATCGGACCAAATTTCAGTCCCTGGAGCAATGTATTGACGAATAATCGGCAAAAGTGTACCGGAATCGCGACGATCGCATGAAGCATTGACTGTATAAAACATTTATTATTCTTCAAGTTTTGCTAACCTTGGGTGTTATTTTCTGTATACAACCTTCGTTGTAAGATCCACGCCTCCAAATATCCACTGTTGTGGGACGGGTCTTGCCTGGGCGTTTGCCCCACGGCCGCGCTTAGCTACGACAGACTCGTCAATAGCCACAACGTGTCCTGGACCACCAACGACGCCGGAGCCTCTCAGTAGCACACTCGAGCAGACCTTGAAAATATCACAGAGTAACCATAGTGCCATGCTATACAATTAAACTTGGAAATTACCTCCCTAAAGTTGACACCAGTCAATGCAGGTCCGATTACTGATCTTTGATTCGTGTATGATCGCGACATCCAAATGTGTCCTGTGACCGAAATGGCTGCAGTATTTCTTGACAGCGCGCCCATTCCAATGAGCTCTGGTATGCCTACACCAACTAAACTCGACATGCTTTGGCTACTGATAAATATGGGCTATGAAATGAAATGATATATTTAGCGATGATTTGTTTCACAAATTTTATTACGACATAAAATTATTCATAGATAGAAATCAGCCTAATCCTAAAGGCCACTGTAGTTTCTACTGCGCCTAATTTTTAATTATATTCCTGCAAGTTCGCAAGTTTCGCTATCCTGTTCATTCTTTCTTTACTTGCAATCACATCTTCACCACCTTTAGTTGACCAAACGCTGCTGAAGTTATTGCTGGACTTACACATGGAATGTTCGTGTTCATCAGGCCCGGAAACTCTTCTACCGTGATCAATTATTAAGTTCATTGTTAATCACAATGTTTTTTCCGGTTGATGACCATGTTCCATTGTTGAAGATGATTGACCAATTTGGGTTGAAACCGGAAGTACGTAAGGATGCATTCTGACTGTACAATGCCTCTCGGCGTTAGCAACCACCGATAGCAATGCATGCGACGCGAATGTAACTATAAGGGCGATTTTTTTTACCTAAAAAACTGAAGATTTTTACCTGAAATGAAATGTTGGCATTTTTCGACCTGGGCGTTTTTCGACCTAGGCAATTGATTGTTAA
>ATSW01002618.1:0-14712 GCA_000444245.1 Botryllus schlosseri | reverse complement strand
TCCATTTGTCCAAAGGCCATCTTACGACCAGTTTTGACCGGCTTGTCGAGCGCTAAATTTGATGAAAGGGGTATCAATGAGAAGCTGCCGCAGTGCTAATTATTAAAATATAAATAATATTCTGCTCATGGAACTGGAACCCTCAAAATCAATCACGATTTTTGCATTGTGATCGAGTTGAACATAGTGACCCCACAAACTGCCTGGCTATTTCTGAGCTGCATAGTCTCGTTTTGCGAGACAGTCTTGTTGCATCAATGTTTTTAAACAAGCTCAAGGACAGGACTCTTCCACGCGAGTTGGTAATATTAAAGCCACCTGAAGTGACAAAAGTCCTCCGAAAATATATCGGTAGACTGAAGGAGAAATGATAGTCGGGCTACTAAATAGAATGTGTTGAGAGACAACACAGGAAACTCCTGGAAAAGGATCGGGAAGAAAATTCTTTCCGCGATGAGATCGATGGCACTGGCGAAGTGATCTCTTTTCATGATGCATGGAAGCCGGTTCGGCCCTTCAAAGATTTTGAAGCTCTGAAAACCTTTTGTGGATGACTGGCAACATTCTTTCCCTCAACGGCTACTGTTGAAGCCGATATTTCCCAGATTCGCTGGGCGAGAAATGAATTTAGGAGAAACTTAGCTGACCTGACTTTGGATGCACTGTTACAGTGCAAACGATTTAAGTCTATTCAACAGCTGTAACAATCAGCTGTTGAGCGTGTTTGTTAGGCTTTTCTTTTTTTTCGCTTATTGGCACCGATTCCGATGGATACTGCACATTTTGTGGTTTCGTTTGATATTATTAATTTATGAAATCGTTAGGTTTTTTCTTCTTCTTATTGTTTATTGGCACTGATTATACGTGGATGCTGCACCTTTTTGGTGTCTTTCGACAAACTAGCCCAAATAAAGCGTTTTTGTGACTAATTCGAGGCTGAAACCATCTATTTAGAGGACGATGCCAAAACTGCCAAAAATAAAAATCGAAAAATGCCAAAAATAAGTTATTTTTGGCAGTTTTGGCATATGCCAAAAATAACACGGCCTGGATATAGCTAAGGCGGCAGTGGTGGCAGTTTCGGCTGTACCAAGCTATTGCAACGGACCTCATTTTAGCAGTAAACAGCAGTACCAGGTTTCTGCCGTTCAGTCCACGGCAGAATAAGCTGTGAGAGGGCAGCATTTATTGCATAGTGAAAAAGGGAGCAGTGCAGTCGACACTTGGGTTAAAAAGTAGTCAAGCTATAAATCATTGATAAATTTATCCTAATTATATTGCTCATATAGTTTAAACTACTAATAAGGCTAAATCTGATTAGTTACAATGAGCAAGCGTAAAAACGTTATTCGTAACGATTATGAGAGGAAATTTAGAAGTATCAAACGAAGCATAAGAAGACATTAACCTGGGGGCCATAGGATAGACCGCTATTTCAACTCACACAGAGTATGAACAAAAACGCTTTTCTATTGCTAATCTAATTTTTCGACTGTCCTTATTTTTGGGTCCATGTCCATGGCAACCCTGTTTATAATGATAGCTGTAGTCTTCACAATATAATTCCCCCAATAATCTGACGTATGGTGCCAACTTTATAATAACATTATATAACGATTATATAATTCTTACTTATCACAAATCCAGTTCTTGCCGTCAGCTCTCGGCTTTTGGTTAAACCCAACGTTGTATCACATAGATACAATGGTTATATACGCACCTTCCAGCATGGGTTATATTACGATCGCTGTGATATAATTTAATATATCAGAGTGGCGGGTCTCATAAAAGGATAAGAGCCAATGTGGATCGCATGAGTGAAAACTCTAATATAATCCTAGCACCGTAATTCCCTGTAAGTAATTATTCGATCCTAAAGGTTTGCTGCGTTCCCTGCGTAGGCTACTTCTCGGTCGTCTCCGCTGCTTACAGTAGAATTTTCCGCTTGATCCGACTCAACAAAACAATATATTCTCGGTCAACAATATATCAATTAACAACACCGAATTTTATCTCATTTTCTTTTCGATTTTTACAGTGGAAAATGCGCTTATACTGATGCCCTTTCTTCACCCACGATGGGTGCTTTCATAATGCCTATAGCGTTCCAACTTTCTGTCTCTGCTGACACCGTTGAGTTGTGTTCGATTACAAAGATTCACGCGAAATGGACTTGCTCATGGCCTCGAAATAATCTATCGCAAGGAGATCGATAGATGAAATTGCACGGATGAAATGCATTCATGATCCCGTGATGCCATAAAATGGCTTATGAATATTAATACGACACGCAATATCATTGCGATAAGACGTAATTCGGCAACTGTACAGCAATACGATTACACACTTTTATCAGCGATTAAATTGTCAAGACAAATGATTTCATTGTTTTCATGATATCAAAATAATAAAGTTTGTCTATGTAATGGAAAGTCGTTTTTGGATAGGCATAAACACAAACAATTTTATTCCGAATGGAACCGGCCGCTATGCCATTAAAGTGGATAGTTACTAATTCATGAGGTTCCGAGTACCAAAAAGTTAGTTTCGAATCTTAATTTGGACACAAGTCAGAACGAGTCAATTTCATTGCGTCAACGAATCTTACTGCCAAAAATCTATATCCCTGCGACAGTTAGCTCATAATTTAGCATATGGATGGAATTTCAAAGAGTTTACTACTTTTAGTGCTTACGACAGTTGTTAGTTTCATATACTTCTCAATCACTTTCTAATCTGATAACATGATCAAATTCGGAGTCACTCGCAAGAACGCCTAGGCCAGTGGTTATCAACCGGGGGTCCGCGAAGCATTTTCTGGGGGTCCGCGAAACCTCTAAATTTGTAAAATGATTGATAACCTGATTTGTATTTTTTTTTTAATTAGGCAGCGCATGAGACATCAGTTTCGCTTCATAATTGCTACAAGTTTAGGACTCACATCATTAAAATGGTCGTCTGAGATGGAATATCCGACTCATTTTAATTGTCAAATTGCCAATAGCCTGTCCATGCAAGCATATTGCTGTTTAGAGATGTTTTGTTGGGGTTCGTGGAAAATTGAAATCTTGAAGATAGCAAGGTCAAACAGGGTGACTTTGAAATGTTTGCAAAACATTTTGGATTTGGAGTTGTCAGTCTCAGCAAATTAGTAAACAGTCGTTTGAAATAAAATTCCTGAATCCGTCCCAATGAAGGAATTGAAACCTCGCCACGAAATCTATTTACTCCTGTGATATAACCACAATATAACTCCAAGATGAGATGCTAGATAGATATGACTATAGGCTGGACGTGATATGTTCATTAAAAACTCATACCAAAAGCTGTCGTCGGAAGCGTTGCGCGTTAATATTACATTCGCCACCAACTATCTTTGTGCAAATGGATTTCGGCACTCGTTCATATCAAATCGAAGACACGGATTTTCAAGACAGCAAATACAGCTGCAAAATTCGCTTCGAAATAATAAAAGTCTACCCATTTTCTGCATATATAGTGATGTTATTTTCAAGAATAGTCATATTGTGGCTGTTTATCACTAGCCTGCAATTAATATTTGCACAAAACAAGTGACGGTTGCACGATAATTAACCTAATTTTGAACGAAAACTTGAGCGGGTCCGCAGGGGTTCGTGACAATCCAAAAGGGGTCCGCGAAGACAAAAAGGTTGAGAACCACCGGTCTAGGCTTACACAAAGCTAACGTTACAAGCTGCAAACATAGCCTTTGTATAATAGCATAGTGTCCTATTTGGTGTGGCCCAGTGGCGGCTCGTGACAATATCGGGTGGTGGGGCAAGGGGTGCACGCAACGTTTGTTGTCTAAATGACGTCACAATAGTGTATTCCGGCGTGAAAATGTGACTTCGTGGTGGTCACACACAGTTTGTGTGCGGTATAGACATATTAGGCATGGTTAACGAAGGCTTACGTATTTCAAATTATTCGAAAGAAAACATGAAGTACAGTAGTTCATACCAGCATATTTTAACGTTTGTACCAGTAGGCCTATTGCGCGCGACGTGATTTCATAGTTGCAAAATGTTCAATGACGAGTTCATTGAAATCCGGAATACCCAGAATGAGAGCGTTAAGAATGGTAAGCAGATCAAACGCATCGAGCCTAATTACTGCAGCAAAGTTGATATAAAGCGATTCTTCAACTAGAGGAATTTTAAAAGTTTGCAAGTGTGTATTACTTCAGAATAAGATGTATTGGAGTATAAACAAGTCAACTCGAGCCGAGCAATGTCGACCATCGGGTAATATCGAGACGCTGTTTGCAGTAGACCACATGGTTCAGATCACGATACCCAATTTCGGTCGAACTAGAGACACTGCCCCTGGCATCAGCAGTGTAAAAGTGTATAACGAGGCGTCCTTATTCTTGCTTATACGTCAGTCATTCATTTGTATCGAAATACGTTGGGAAAAACGCAAGAGTGCGCTTTCCTCCCGCGTATGATTAGATCAATGGACAATTTTCAGGCTGATAAGGGCCGAGTCTTGCGTAAAAACACGGAATGTTTCGTAAGATATATTGAGGAATAGGCTGATCAAGTGATCAGCTATTAGCCGTCATCGAAAACGAACTATAGCTATCGCGCTTGACAGGGGTTGTAACTAAATGACTTGAAGGGCACAATTTCACGGTGAAATTGACATTTGAGAATATAAAATGAAGTCAATCTTTGAATGCAAACCGAGAATCTTAATAAACTGTTTCATGAGATCATCATCTCAACACATATCTCATTATGGAACACATCTCATAACCTATCTCATGCAGTATGGAACACACCAACAACACTGGCTTTTGCGTGAAATCCGCATTGAGATAGGTAAAAATGTCAGATCAGCGCACTTCTCTACCATACTCGACCTCGATGACGAAATGACCAGGGTTGTAATGACTCGAGTCGGATTCGAGTCACGATTTTCTGCTGATTGCTTGACTTGACTCGAGTCATCTTTTCAAAATACGGAAGTGACTCGACTCGACTCGAGTCAATCCGTGTATTGACTCGACTTTGACTCGAGTCATTGCGCATGACTCGAACCAAGTCATATGACTCGAGACTCAGACGGCCAAGACCGACATTTCATTGTAATTTCGAAGAGAAGTAAAGTAACCACTCTTGTGATTTCGCCTATTATTGGTACAGATACTTGAAAATGCGTCCAGAAACTGCATAAAGTGAGGAAAATTAGGATATTATAAATGCGAAGTATTCGATATCACCAAGTAGAGCTACAAGAAGTGCGGGTTTAACAAGACTTTTATTGAAAACTGAGCAGTCAACACAATGCCTCGGAATCGGACTCGAGTCATAATACCATGACTCGGACTCGAACCTCTGCTCGAAGACTTGGACTCGGACTTGACTCGGTGGTGAAGTGAAAATGACTCGACTTGACTCGAGTCAAAACTATAAAAGTGAGATTGACTTGTGACTCGGAGCCATGTGACTTGGTTACAACCCTGGAAATGACTGCCCCAATCATTGAGTGTCGACGTTGAGATCTCAGCTGGCACATCGTTCGATACTAAATCCAAGACATACCGTTCAAAAGCTCATGACAGATCTAGGTAAGGAGCATCGTTAAAATCAATAAAGACCAATAGCGGCTTTTGCGTAAAATCTGTTAGCGATAAATGACGAGTCAGCTCTCACTCGACTTAGGAAACGAAATTACCACCCACATAGTTCAGTGACAAACTTAAAACTTGTTACAGCGTTCGGTACTTACCGTGCCAAATGTCATGACCGATCTCATCGGTATGGCGAACATCGTCAAAATCAATGAAGACCAATGCCGCAGCTTTTGATTAAAATCGGTTTGCGATACATGACGGATCAACACACACTAAACTTCGGAAACCAAATTTTACTACCGTAATCTTTAAGTAACAACCCTGAAACTTGGAGAAGTGTTGAATAGGCCTACCACCATCACGACATAACACACCAAGTTTCAAGAATTATCATGGCGCGAAACACCGTCAAAATCGACCCACCTCAGCAAAGGTCGACTCAACGCAAAGGACGGTAACAGAGTTCAGATATAGATACGATTGTTACATCACGCTGTAGGGACAACTACGTTAAGTTGCCCCACTTCCTCGGTAATTTGATGAATAGGAGAGAGTAAATCACCGTTTCTTTATTGTGAGTGGTTTGAGATGAGCGCTACCGGGGCATGCTCCGGCTAGGCATTTACAAAGCGAAAACACAGAAGAGAATTCGATTTTCGCAGAGACTTCGCTATATATGGGCAATGGGTATTTGCAAGCGAAAGCACAAAAAGAATGCGATTTTCGCCGTGATTTCGGTATATATTGATTGCTATGCGTCGATAAATGGTAAATAATTGTTATGGAACAGCATTTTAGGTGGGGCAAGGCCCCAGTTTCCCTATAGGACGAGCCGCCACTTGCGTTTAAAGCACTGAGCTATATAAAGCGGACTACCGCTACAGTGGACACTGGACACAAGCAAATTTCACGGCTCACTGCGATTGCTGTACGTCACACTTTCCATTTGGCAAAGGCAATTTACGGTAATATTTGACCGACTTGCCAAGCGCGAAAATATTGATAAAATTGTTATCAATCGAAAGCTACTGCGGTGCTGATTGCGAAAATATAAATTTTATTCTGCTCATGGTCCTGGAACCCTCCAAAATCAGCATCGAATATTCCATTTTAACGGAGGTTGGCAGGCATTGTGATGCAACCGACGGGGAAGAGGAGCCCAGATTAACCTCCGACGGCCGCCCGATTCGTAGGCGCTTATCGTCACCACTACGCTATCTTCCCCGCCATTCAGTGTGCGAGAGATGGGCTTAACCGATATTTAGCAGTAGCAGTTACGAACTGCTATTTTCGAAATCTTAACTGTGATTTTTAACTGTTACTTTTTAGCAGTTGTATTGGAGGTAAACCCTACGTTACAATTGACCGCAAATTTAGTCGAAAATGTGCAAATGTATTTGTTTACTTCGAAACTCGCCGATATCGAGCCTCAACTTTAATCTAACAATTATTTATGATTGAAGTCATAATCACACAGAGTCGTCTAGCCTCATCTTACTGTAAAGCTTGAAGAAAATTCATTCATGGAGTAGGCCTATATTTACAGAACCGCCCACCTTATGCCGTTCAAGTTTATTCATACAATTTCATCACTTCAAAAACATCACAAGACTGCGATACAATGAATGACAGGAAGATGCCGAAACGTCTAGGATAGTCTTTCAGATCAGACAACCACCTGGGCCTAGGCGATGTAAAGAGGAGGCATGCACATGACAAAAATGGATTTAATTTTGCAATCGAAGATGTCATTCAGTCAGATTGGGTGGTGGTTAAAGATAAGCACTGCAATTGTCACCGGTGTGATGTGGTGGTCTGGTTGAAACTGTACCGTAGTGTAGTGGCACTCGTTTCCCGAATAATGAAACACATCAGAGAACTACCACTATTCCATCCAGTAGTCCAGGATAAATGTAGGCTATATTGAATGTCAAGGCTATGTGCTTAAGTGCTATTCTGTTAACTATGATTTGGGTTAGCAGGTAACTGCTACTGCTATTTAAGAAGCTTAACTGTTACTTTTTAACGGTCTGCTATTTTTTCACATCTCTAGTGTGCGTGCATGCCTCCTCTTTACATCGCCTAGGCCAAGGTGGGACTACTGCAAGTCACTTGGACACCTTCCTATCCTTTCATTGTATCGCATTTTTGTGGTGTATTGAACTATCGAATGTGACATTCGATAGTTGAACTGATAAAATTGCTAATAAACCAATGATGATGGTCTGCGTTTGGTTATCGAGCTGACGATGTTTTTTTTGGGCTGCACGGTTGACTGCCGAAACATGTGACGACGGTTGGGACAACAAACATCTTGACCGGGTACATTAGATCTGTGGAACTGTGACCTGTTGAGTTACATTNGTAGATTCCGGAATACATAAAATGGCAGATAGACAACGAAAGTTAAAAATTCAGACAGGCGTAGTCAGACGCATAGCCAAGGAAAAAATAATGTACGGGCAAGAGGCTGTCGAAATCGCGGAGAAAATCAAGAAAATGCAGGCCGGCGGTGAAGATGAGTACGTTATAAGAAAGCAAAAGGAATGTCTCGAAGAGTCCGAAAGGATGGGCCCAGATTGCCAAAAGCGACTACAACAAGCAGTTGGAACACTATCCAGCCTACTTGAAACGGAAAAGGACTTGGAAGAGACTGAAGAATACAAGAATGCTGTTAAACAATTAGAGGCGGTTCAGCAAGCTGCTTGAACTTGACGTACTGTTTGGTTGTGACTTGATGTATTATTTCGTAAGTGAATGAATCGACAGGCACGGATGTAACGTACAAGAAATCCAGTTTTATGTTTCACATGATTTACAAAATGATAATTATGACTTGTTAATGGTTATGTGCCTATACCGTACAAAATACATGAATGAAGCATTCAACTGTGTTAATGGTACATTATGGTTGGGTCATTTCTCTTTCCTTCCTGTTCGTGAGACATATCTTGAAACCGTTCAACTTTCAACTTGGAATTATATATTCTGTAAAGCTGTAATGTAGAGTTTTGTTGATGTTTCTGAACGAATCCAATGTACGTAATCATTTATGTCGAAATGTAATGCTATGGTGTATTCTTGTTGATAATTGCCCATGATTGTGGCATTTTGTGGAAATTTAGTTATAAAGTCTCATCTACTTACTGTAATGTTTGAGATTCTGAGTAATAGTTTAGAAGTACAGACTGTAATATCCAAATAGCTGTTATGGTACCAGCTACCGCACCACCGATGACTGAATATCCATTTTCCTGTTCATGATCTTGAGATATCTGATTTTGGGTTGCGTAAACATCACCGGTAAATCTGTTTGTCTTACTAACTTTTCACTCAGAAGAGTCTTGAAAATATTCTTTTTGACTTTGTACGCAAAACATGTTATCTTCAAAGTTCTCCCTGTTAAATGTTTCATTGTTATACTTTCGTACAGATTATGGTTCCCGGTAATAAATTTTCAAGGAAATACTCGCGAGCAAAAGCAAAGATTATAAAAGAAGGATTTGTCTGTTCCGATAATGCGACAAAGCATTTGGTCATTAGCAATGCAGGCATCAGTAACGGAGTTCGAAGACATCATCTAGAAGAGATTATATCCGACTTTGAAAGCTTGCAAATGCCAACCCGAAAATCATATGCCATAGTTACTTTTTGTGATGAAAAAACAGCCGAAAAGGTGGCGGAAAAAATTCAAGGATACGTCCATAGATCGGTTGAGAACTTGGCTGCCGCAGCTGCTACGTTTTATGTACACTTTGTGCAACCCTTCAACGGAAAGAGTGAAGATGAGGTTACCAGTTCTTTTAGCCGTGTTCCTGGTCTTGAAATTATTGAAGATTTTATTTCCATATCAGAAGAGTTTAAACTATTGAATTTTCTAAAAGCTGAGAATCCTGTATCACGCCAACGTGTATGTGAAGAAAACATACTAAAAAACAGACAGGTTTGGCATTACGGGTATGAGTTTCGTTATAAATACAGTGATGTAGACCCTACCAAACCGTTGCCAAACGGCTTGCCGAGCATACTGACAGATCTTATTCAAAAAATGAAAAATCAAGAACTGATCGTGAACGACCCAAATCAAATCACGATTAATAAATATGAACCTGGACACGGAATACCTCCGCATCTCGACAATCCTGAAGCCTTTGACGAAGATTTACTGTCGATAAGCCTTGGTACACAGACAACGATGGACTTCAGAAAAGATAACCGTCACATTAAAGTTGTTTTACGACCTCGATCTTTGATATCTTTCAAAGGTGAATCTAGGTATGATTGGACGCATGGAATAACTCCAAGAAAAGTGGACTTGATACCTTCGGACGGGGAGGGTAACTTGACGCCTGCGAACCGCGGAGAAAGATATTCTATTACGTTCAGGAGGGTGAGGGATGACTATAAAGGACCGAATTTTAGGTATATTTCTTAAACTATCGAATAGTGTATTCTTATTGAAAATATTCGACTGATACTCGTCTGGGTAATCGTCAGCAACTAGTGGGAGAATTGAGAATAACGTATATCGAAAACTAGTGCCAGTCAAAAATATACGGGTTTATTTAAATGTGAATATGCCATTCAATTGTATAGTTAAGTTCTGTACCTCGCATGAGTCTCTTCGTATATTTTATACTAGCGCAGTTACTAATTGTGCTTTGTATGTTAACAATTGCCAATTTTGTGTATTAGTGACAGCTCTGATCGATTCGGTTGCTAGCCAGCCCGCCAACGAAACGGAAGCAGGCCATCTTGAAGATGTCCATGTCCGCCAAGTTTACAACGAAATTGCTACTCACTTCACTGCCACACGTGAAAAACCTTGGCCAAAAGTCGTGAGCTTCATTCAATCATTGCAGGTAATTCCAGGGGTCGTTTTGGGTCTCGGTCTTTGTTAAGTCCAGTTATGGTGCACAGATAGCTACACACTTATATTATTGTGTACCGTAATCGCGGTATATGTTATTGTTTTTTTACATATTCAATTTGTTGGTTGTTAATTTCCGGTTGATGAAGCAATAATCATCTTTCTCTCACTGCAATTTACTTGACATTATTCAAGGCTTCATCCAGATTCAGGTTGATTTGGTTCTAAAACCTGATCTTTGAAAACTTGAATGTACCTTGGCTGACATAGACAAGAATTTTTTATTGTTATATTCTGCTGAAATAAACGGAAGCGATCATGTTATATGGCCTTTTGAAAGTGAACTTGACTGATTGTATGTTTCGCCCTACTCTCTATGATGTTTATAAATTTGTGAGAAACTTGCTGACAACAGAAACTAGTAGATTGTGTTAGAGTTTATGATGGCTTTTGACTGATGAACGTTAAGATTTGAGATTTTAGACTTGGCTTGATAGTCAAAATACAATTTATCGAATGTTTGAGCCCGTTCATTTTAAACCTGCAAGATATAAGCCGTTTGCTAATTTGTAGCCTCGATCTATCGTTCTTGACGTCGGATGCGGCAGTGGGAGATATCTTGGCATTCGCAGCGACGTCAACATGGTTGGCTGCGACAAAAGCGAGAACCTAATTGATATTTGCAAAGAAAAAGGTCATGAGGTAACTTTCTGTATTGACAATTGGAAGTACGTCATTATTTCAACTGGTCCAAGTCACTTTATTTCTCCTAGATGCGCCAGGGTAACGTTTCTTTAACTTCCTTTTACTAAGTTGTTTCTTTTCTAATGCCCCATCCCCGCTCTGTAATTTGATAGTCGCATCACAGTGAATGATATTTCCATGAAAATGGTAAATATTTGCGGATTTGAGATTTTGTTGTTGGTCCAAATTATTGAACATCAGATGATATCATGAAATTCGCGTTAAGAGGTCTATAGCTGTCTAAAAAAAATAAGCTAATTTAAGACAATTACACATAGCGTCACTCAGTTCTCGTCGTTACGATGCAATGTTTTTGCTTATTGACTTGAAGTATGTTGGCCTATAAGTAGCAACTAGCAATACTATTTCAACTTTGTTTTTCTCGGTGAGAAAACGATCAAAGCTTCTCTCCCTTAATTCTCGCCTATAGGATTCTGTAAATCCGCAGCCACTATAATCTGAAATCCCGCTTTCAGGTTTTCGTCTGTGACGGTTTGACTCTTCCCGTCAAGTCTTGTAGTGTGGACGCCTGCATTTGCATTGCTGTGATCCATCATTACTCGACCGTCGAAAGGAGGACAAGAGCGATTGTGGAACTGCTGAGAGTCACCAAGCCGGGAGGTAAAATTCTCGTCTCGGTCTGGGCAATGGAGCAAGAGTATAAAAGGTGATTTTACGAAGCGGAATTTGCGTATAGGACCCCCTCTCGATCAGTTCGAGTAGTAGTTTGAGTGTTTGCCATTCATATCTGCACTTGGTGAATTCTGCATGTTGAATTCGGCACTTTTTG
This sequence comes from Botryllus schlosseri, assembly GCA_000444245.1. NCBI lineage: Eukaryota > Metazoa > Chordata > Ascidiacea > Stolidobranchia > Styelidae > Botryllus > Botryllus schlosseri. The sequence continues at coordinate 2,709 of ATSW01002618.1, read as the reverse complement.
GCATTAGAAATGTATAACTGTTATTATTATGAAAGCTTTAAAACGATGCATCGATATTGTATTATTCAATTAAAATAGGCATGTTTCACTGAATATGAGCATGAATTGGGATATATGGCACTTGCTGAAATTGGCTATTGGTATGTGCTATGTATGTATTAATTAATATATCAGGTTAGGTTAGGAATAAGGGCCCGCCAAGCAGGGTTGTAATGACTCGAGTCATGATTCAACTCGATCAAAATTTTTTGGTGACTTGACTTGAGTTGAGTCATTCAAAATGACTCTACTCGAGTTGAGTCAATCTCTGCATTGACTCGACTTGTACTCGAGTCATTGCGTATGACTTAGACCAAGTCATATGAGTGGAGACTCCGACGGCCAAGACCGTCATGTCATTGGGTGCTTCTCTTCCACCAATTGGAATGGAGCCGAATTTGGTGTGCAGGGCATTTTTAGTCGACCAAACAATTTTATCAGCCAGTAAAATTTGAAGAAAAACATTATTTTCGAACTACCCTAGTGTTCTCGTTACCTTACCGCACCTTCGGTTTCTAATTGCTATAATTACAACCCGTAACCCAATCGGAACAAACGAAGCAAGCTTCCTAAATCAACGATTTTCACTTTCAGCGTCAAGTCGAAATACCTGAAGCAGATCACCGAAAACCTCGGCAGCGAAACCCGGCTGAAATCAGAGTCGGAAACGCCACGAGAGGTTATTCCGATACACAAAAACAGAACTCCTTTCCGGCAGCAAGACGTTTTAGTGCCGTGGCACAAACGGTTACCGAACGACCCGGGGTCGCGAGGTCAACCCGTAAATGCGGTGCAGCGTGACGAGACGCCGAAGACTTTTCACAGATTTTATCATGTTTTCAAGAAGGGTGAACTGGATGATTTATGTCGTGACGTTGGCGACGCGGAGATTGCGGAATCGTATTATGACGAAGGGAATTGGTGCATTATATTGAAAAAGATCGGTTGACTGTGCAATAAATTGGTTCATTAAAATTGAAATGGATGAAGGTCGTTTTTGCCCGTTGCGACTGAGTTGGTCCAATGGCATGGCCTGATTGAAAAAGCAGTTTATTACTCGGTTTTGCAGCATATCTGTTGTTAATCGTGGGGGTTGAACGTTGGGTTTAGCCTTCAGGTTATATACCGGTACACAGTTCGTCGACGATACTCTGGACTGTCGCTTACTATAGAAGTAGCTGTTTTCGAGACATGCCAAAACTTGCCTAAGGTAAAGTAGATAGGGACGAGGCAACACAGACTTCTAGTAGTCCAGTGCTTCCAAAACCTTGCACAAATACCAATTTGGGCACGGAACTAGGCACCAAACTTACTCGTCCCAACAAAATAATTGGTTTGATTACTGCGCAGTCTGCACAATGCATACACATTGCGTTGCTAACTCTCATCTGCCCTGGAGTGCTGTCACAGTGACGTCGGTAAATAACGAACATGAGCACAGATACACTAAGCTCGCTTTCATGGGTGGCCCTTGCCTCCTTGCGACAAGTAAACCCAAAAGTTCACACAACATCTAAAATTTAGAATCTAAATATGTGACAGAAGATGCAGGTCCAAATGTCATCGGCCTCATGCGATAGTTTCAAGTCGTAAATTAGAGCTATTTCCAATCTTCCTGCCTATATCTGTCAGTGTTCGGCGGCATAATCATCGCACTAAGATACTGTGTAAAGTGAGGATAAATATCCACCCCGTTCCAAAACATTGATTTGGATTTGTATCTTAATGATTACGATATAAAGAACACAGGTTTGAAATTAGTATCACATCACGTCATTAGTTTCTCGTGAAACTTTGATCTAGCGAACTGCAAGCACATCGGCCAGTTGATTTAAAAATATGAAATATCTGGTAGTGACCTGCGGACTCCATCCAACTCGACAAAATCTTGGGAAATGAATATTTAGGCCTCAAATAAAACGGTAGCAAATACATAACCACCGAGTGGAAATAGACAAAACCTACACGAGTAGTCTACTCTAAACTAATGTTACTGACCACTTCACTATACATGGTGTAAAAATTTGTATCAGGATCCTTCTCTGAAGCAACATTGCTTACAACTGCAACAGCATTTGGCAAAAATTGCTGTCACTACACACTTCTGCACAATATCGACCACAAACGCACAAAGTAAGGAAGTTTATTATGGTAAAAATGTTTAGTTTGAGGTAAAACCCACAAAACATCGAGATAAACCAACCGTCAAATGACAAATAAAGGTCGTTTGCTTTTATTAAAATTGTTCTAGCATAGCAGGGCATAAAGGCAAGAAGAACGCACCAAAATCCAGTGCAACACCGTAAAGATGACAGCACGGTCGCTTCTGTTCTGAAAATCCGGTAAAACGCATAAAGCGACACACAGCAACCTCTCAAATCCCAACTGACTTCACATCGTGCCGAAATAAATCGCCCACAATGCAGGAGGGAATTCAAATACGCAGATTCTCGATCCTAAAAAAGCAATCAGAGCACTCGGCCCATAAAAATCTAAAAAAACTCTGCACCAACGCCGAGCACCTTCTTGAAACATGATGAGCAGCAAAAAGTGACGGCAATTCATAGAAAGAAAGTAAAAATGGTCTAAAAATTCGAATCAAATGCAAAAAGAAATGGTAGTAATCCCGCAGATATCATGACACATTTACTCGGTACCACGCACATTTCA
>ATSW01002614.1:0-10580 GCA_000444245.1 Botryllus schlosseri | reverse complement strand
GTCTCAGAAAATGATTGTCGCATATTATTGGAGATCTTCGTTATCGATGTGGCCAGACGCCGAATAGTCGTGTCCTTGCAATCTGAGCCTAGCGGGTGGTATACAATAGACCCGCAATACTCCAGTAATAATATTATTGACCTTGTTCATTTAAAAACTTCGAAAATTTTACCCGCTTGGCGTGGCTAGTGGACCGCGCACTCGTTCGTCAATCGCATGTGGCCCTTCAGCCGAAAAGGTTGGCCATTCATGGTCTATATAGATTACTAATCCACCATAGGTTACCGTAATTTTCCATGTATAATGCGCAAAATTTTCACGATTTTTTGCCCTAAAATCGGGTGGTGCGTATTTTACATGGGAACAACACGCTTGGAAGAAATCTCTCTTGATAAAAAACTTGGAAATCACACTTATCCTCATTCTTATGTTTGTTTCCAATCGCGCGTCACTTTCAGCCATCGCGCGTAGTAATTAGTGGGAAGCGTGTATACAATTAACGAGAGTCGTGTGCAAAAGCATGCGATCTCCTGCTGAGTTGGTTTGCTGTTTGAACGCAAGCGAAATTAGGTCACTAACAGACACTCGCGCGCTGCAATTTTCGCCAATTCATCGCGTCAACGACAGGCCCGAACAATCGCATACGCAATTTATATATACACAAGAGGCCATGTGCGCAAGATATAAACGCTTGCGTAATCAGTCGCATCTCCAACAGACCTGTTGCGCATGACATAACCGTTAGCCTAGGCGCAATCGCATCTATAATAGGCATCGTGAGCAAGATGTTGGATGTCGGTTCGTTGGCCTAAACTAACTCCCCGCATCCTCGCAGTCTTTGGCTGCTATCTACTATCGTTTAGAGACAATGCCGTTAATTGTATAATTATTAGCAATCGCATCTGTAAAAGGTCTCCTCGTGCTCAAGGTGTCGTGTCGCTAGCCCGAACTATCGCGCCGCCCGCTTCGCAGGCTTTAACTGCTATCTACTATCGTTTAAAGACAATCCCGCTAATTGTATGATGATTACTTGATTAGCGATCGTTAAGTAATGATTGTTCAAGAGTGACATCGCAAAATAGAATGACATCGTATACGAAATCGGAACTATTCATGTACTGAAATGCAGGGTGCGTACTATACATGGGTACAGGCTTTTTCCCAGAATTTGCATGCTATTTTAGGGGTGCGTATTATACATGGGGGCGTACTATACTTGGAAAATTACGGTAGTACTTTTTTGTTTCCCGAATTAAATATGTTGATATGAGTGATTTTATTTTATCTAAAAACCGAAAATTTTGACCGATAAAATCTGACATTCTGACAATTTTGACATTTTTCACCCTGAAAATCTTAATTTTGATGAAATTGTGATCTTGTATATGTAAATTGCCTGTTTCCTCCCCATTACCTTAGAATTTTAGGCTACTGTTTATCTTCATTTCTGGTAGGAACTGTCTGTTCTTATGAAATAGTTGGGCCTGAAATAAACTTTTAATATTTCTGCAATAAACTGACTCAATATTACCGGCAAGGTGATAATTCGCTGGGCTTTGATGAAGATATTTATTACAGAGTCAACCTGCATCGGTATATTCTCCAGGAGACGAGCGCTGCATCGAGGTACAGCAAAAAGCAATAAGTGTCGAGTGGGTGAAAAGACTATACGTGACAAGAAAAGATTCAGGTTAGGATGAAAAAAACATTCGAATCGTGTCATGAGGCCATTTTGAATGGGATATCAACACAAAGTCTATTCGAGATTTAGCCGATGTTGATCGATGTGCATTGGGTAGGTATAAAGCAGTGTTGGGATCAAGTCACTGATAATGACAATCCCCCTACCACGTTCATGCAATAGGCTAGTCCTACGACGTATGCACGCACCAATTATTGACGATTAATATCAATGTGTAATATCATACAGCAGAGGCTGCATTACATTCCAATTTTTCAATGTTGGTGACAGATATGTCAGAAGTTGGTCCAAACTTGATCCAAACCTTTCTTCAACTATGCCACATTGCAGGGATCATGGAAAGATAAGCTCTGCAACAAGTTGAGGGAATGGCGAAGACACCATGAAAAAGAAGTTCTCGTCTTGAACTTGAAATAGCAGAAGCATGGACGCTGCGACAAATGGAAATCTCTGCAGCTTGTGGAAAAATCTAGTCAACGCTGCAAGAATTCTCGAGTCTCAACATGCAATGTGAGCATTTTAGTATCATGCTTTCTTCATCTAGATATCCTCAATATGAATATTTTGATATGATACTGATAACGCCAGCAGACAATGTTCCGTCTAATTTTTCTCGTGTCTGTGCGCATGCGAGCAGCTTAGAAGGAACATTGGCAAGAAGTAAACCTTGCACCGATAACCGGTCATGTTTTGATTAGGATCTATTTTGTCCTACAGAGTCAACATGTATACTCTACACATACGACGAGCGCAGCTTCGAGATACATCAAAACGCAATAAAAGGCAAGTGGAGAATACCTCACAAGGAAACGATTCTGGATAGGATGAAAAGAACATTCGAATCGCGTCGCGAGGCCATTCTGAATGGGATGTCAACACAGTCTGCTGGAGATTTACCCGATCTTGATCGATGCGCATTGGGTACCGTAGGTATAAAGCAGTGTTATGATCAAGTCACTGACGGCACAATCCCTCGGCATTTGTGACATGGGCAATCATTTTTCATGACACAACAAATGACATATATATTATAACTAGGGCCATTTTTATATGACCTTAGAAAATCAATAATATGACCTTATTTTTTTGAAAATATGAATTTATGTGAGAATGGTGTATTTTTACATGCAAATATCGGCACTGACGGAACTAAAGAGTAAAACCTATGCAACAACAGTTATACACGTCCATTTTTTTATTCTAAATCACTGCTGCAGTACAGTAGTAGTGTGAAATGTTAAAGTCTTTGAAGTTACGATTCGGACGTAAAATGACTTTGGTAAGGAAACTGAGAGCTCCACAGACGCTGATGTGGGTTGCCACTTCTGCAGGGATGCATAAAGCGCTGGTGAAATATCTTGTATTTGCAGCTCCATTATTTGTTAAACCTCGTTTTTGTCCAATCGCTTCTTAATGTAAATTTTGAGCTTTATGACCTAATCAGGAAAATGTGACTTCATAGCTTTAATATAGCTCAAAGGGATACGGTTTTGTGTTGAAATTGATTTCACGACTTGCTGTTGCATAGAACGAAATATGGCTTTGAATGGCCCTAATTATTACCATGGGTTAGCAAAAAGTGAAGTCAGTTTTCAAAATGTATAAAACTTGTCGGTGACCTAAAGATATTTTTTAAATTCTTTTTGGGCAGATTTTAGTTTTCTTGAATTTTTTAATCGCACATACTTCCAGACGTAGACATTTCTTCCTTAGATATAAGGGCGACCATCCCTCGGGCTGCAAGGCGATTCTAGAAATTTATTATAATATTTATTAGTAGCCTACTCGCAGAAATATTGTCAGCGGTGAAACGTTTGCACAACGCGATGTACGCAGCCTCGCTGCAACCTTGATATTCATATGTCCAAGCTTGGAATATTCCTTGTCAAATGAGCCCAGAATTATACAAAGGCGACCTGCAACTCCTTGCAGGACATGACTGCACACTTGCTTGTCGTAACATAATTGTCATCGAATTTGCTGCGTAGTAATATATGTCATGTTTTCACCATTGCCCAACCGTGTTACCTCCTGTCGGATGACTGAAAGTCTTTATCAACATTAGAGGGGCCCGCGCAAGGTTTCAAAGTCGCTGATTTACTTTACGACGTCGCAGTCGCGTCAAAACGTACATTGGCATTGATTTCTGACACTTCTCGTTCAGGCCGTCAAGAACTGGGGTGGATGGTCGGGATCCTAACGATCTTCAATTCTACAATGACAACTATGGCAGCTTCCTGTTTGTTGACAAAGTAAGTTGTTTGGTGTATGTGAAAGCATTATGTCACTGTGTTGTGGACACAAGCAAATCGCATGGCTCACTGCCATCAGGCTACATCATTCGCATCATACAAAAAAGGCAATTTATGGCACTATTAACACTGTATTGCTGTATTAACACTGTATTCGATAAAAATTGGTATCTCGACAGGTCACTGTATGTCGAAAGAATGATGTAATCCAATATCAGTGAGTAACGAGATTTTCCCGTGTCCATGCTACTGTAGGACACCATGGTGAAATTGTCACTAGTATATGGCGTCCAATCAAAGAAGATGATGTGAAACCAATATTGGCCCCTCCTATTTCACTTAGAAAGTTGCAGTGTTACGACTGATGCTAAAATCATTCCACTCTGGGTACCATTATGCTCGCTCGATATCCTTGAAAGCACCATCACGTACGATCGTTTTCTTACCTCTTTGCATGACCCCAGCTCGCGCGGTAATGACTTATTAGGTAGGCTTACCATATTTTGGAAATCTAAAAAGAGGACACTTTTTCAGAAATTTGAGACTTGCAAAACCGGAGAAGAATTCTCAAAAATCGGTGAATTTTGCCCACTTTGTGACCGGTTGACTGGAAAAATTTTAAAAAAGGTCAACTTTTTGCTCAGAGCTCCAATCACCATTTTTCACTCCGAAATACCCGCCATAGAGTAACTTCTGTGCTAATTTACGGCATATCACTCGCATTTCGCTCTAAATGAGACCTAAATTTTCAAAAAAGGGGACAAAAGGGCGTCCTCCGAGGACATTTTTAAAAAAGTCAAGAAAGAGGACAAATCCTTTTGAAAGAGGACGATGGTAACCCTATTATTAGGCCTCATACTCAACTCAATTCTTAATCTCAGACCACATCGATAGTACTAAGCTAATATCATTTTTATTTATCAGGAGCCATAGAATTATATCCGACGATCAAGTACAATACGATCCTGAATGAATGGAAAGTTCTCTTCTCTGGCAAAGTTATCAAAGGGGTCAGAAGCTTCCATCATGCTATGGCCATAATACTGGCAATATACTGGCTGTTCAACATCAAGTTCGCTCCATCAGCCTCTAATTCATGGTCCGTCGTCACGAACTCTCCTTCGAAACTTCCGAACGTTAAGTACACTGCGGCTGTCTCGAAACTTTGTAACGTTAGGTAGACTTTGGCTGTTCGTAGTAAATTAATATTAATAATTCACCAAGGACAGGTCAATATTTTTAGCCGTTATAATTCTTGTGTCATTGCATTAGGTACTCGGCGCCTTTCACTGTGACAATTTGTAATAACTTAATTAATCGAGGACCGGTCAATGTTTCAAGCCGGTATATTAATTCTTGTTTTATTATATACGTTTCGAAACTTTCTAACGTTAGGTGTGGCTGACTGTGGCTGTTCATTGTAATTTAATTTGATTAATTTTGTGAGGACGGGTCAATGATTTTAGCCGTTATTATAATTCTGGTTTCATTACATATGTCCAAAACTTCAAAACATTAGGTACTAGGCGGCTTACACTGTGGCTTTTTGTAGTAAATTAATTCATTGATGACGGATCAATATTTTTAGCTGTTGTTGTAACAATTCTTCTTTCATTGTATAAATTCCAAAACATCTTGACGTTAGGCTCTCTGCGGCTTACACTGTGGCTTTTTGTAGTAAATTAATTAATTTATGAGGGGCCAATATTTTTAGCCGTTGTTGTAAGAATTTTTCTTTCATTGCGTAAGTTCCAAAACTTCTTAACGTTAGGCACTCTGCGGCTTACACTGTGGCTTTTTGTAGTAAATTAATTCATTGATGACGGGCCAATATTTTTAGCCGTTGTTGTAATAATTCTTCATTCATTGCATAAGTTCCAAAACTTCTTAACGTTAGGCACTCTGCGGCTCACACTGTGGCTTTTCGTAGTAAATTAATTCATTGATGACAGGCCAATATTTTCAGCCTTTGTTGTATATAACTCTTCTTTCATTGCATAAGTTCCAAAACTTCTTAACCTTCGGTACTGTGGCTGTTAGTAGTAAATGAATTGCGCCATGACATGTCAATATTTTTAGCCGTTATAGTATTCTTATTTCATTACGTATTATCCGAAACTCTCGCCATTTCAGAATTTTTCTTGTTTGATGCATTTGTTCTCAATATACCATCATTTCATCCAACACTGAATTGCTTGTTTTAATTCATATCCTGGCTACAGATTTTGTGCCAGTCGGTCCAAGGTGAAAGGTCAATTGAAGTCTCAGGTCAGACGTGTTTTCGAGATTACATGACGGGCAGAAACATGTTAGGCAACAGGTGTAACTAAACCTGTCGTACGGATTTACATGACGGACATGTATTAAGAGGTACCAGGTGTAAACATGTCTATGGACACCTTTATTTTTTACAGTGCAGATCGGTCTGGGAGGGGGCTGGGGATCTTATGGACCCGCTCGCACGGTGCCTCGAAAACTCGTGTTGGCACGATGACCCTTTTAGACCCCCGATCGCTCCCATGGTGCCTGGGATAGTATACGCATCTCTCGCATGGTAACCCTTTCAGGTTTTGGGATCGCTCGCACGGTACCGCGAAAACCACTGTTGGCATGGTGTTGTTTTAGGTATAGGCATATCTGGCATGGTGACCCTTTCAGGTATAGGGCGTGGTGATGAGGTGTTGTTTCAGGTATAGCCATCTCCGATCACTAATCACGTGACTATTTTCTATACTTGCTACATATACAACACCATGTCGGCGAGGCATATACCTGAAATCACTAATCGCCACTATACCCATAAGAATCCATGACACATCATCAACACAACCTATATCTAAAATCACGAATCACTGCCGCCGCCTATACATGAAAATACGAATCGCCGTCGCAGCCTATACCTGAAAAGGTCACCATGTGAGCGATTGAGGGGGTAGGGGTCTGAAGAAAACCCCACTCGCCACCCCAGGTTTTCAATACGAATCGCCACCGCACCATAAGAGCCCCAGGCACCTCCAGACCGATGTACTACACCAGGGGTGGGCAAACTACGGCCTGCGGGCTGCATGAGGCCCGCAGCATCGTTCTGTGCGGCCCACGAGAGTCTTATTAACTTATTAGAAATATTGTTAAAATGCGTACGAAATATCGAATTAATGCAGGGACTAATTAAACTTTCAACGCTCGTTCTCACGCATAAAAAAATGGAAGAAACGTGACAGAAGTGGGATTCGAACCCACGCCTCCAGGGGAGACTGCGACCTGAACGCAGCGCCTTAGACCACTCGGCCATTCTGCCGGTAAATCCCGTTAAAATCCTGATGTAATGTACAAAAGTATTAGTTTCAAATAAGCGAAATTGTTCTTCGTATCCACCAGTGATTTAGAAGTAACATAATACAGGGGGTAGCTGATGAATGCTGAATCCACTAGCTGCAAAGGGTGATTCGTAGCATATACGCGACTTACACAGATTACATAACAAGGGGGATCCCAGATAAAGAGACCGCAGCTGGTCGTTAGTTATATCTTCAGGTTGGTTGTATATTGCAGTGCTCTTCAACCTTTTTTGACGTGGTACACCCTTTTAACGTTTTCTCCAAACTCGTACACCCCTGTTCATATAAAACACCCAAGTCGGTAAAGGGCCTAATTATCATAAGGATTAGCAAGCTATAGGAGCTGCTAAATACTAATTAGGACTCGAGATTACCGTATTATCTAATATATCGATAAAGCGTAACGACACATGTCTGTTATGTCACTTTTAAATACATTTGTTGTACATNNTTTTTTTATCGAAATTGCCTAGCTAGTCCAAAGGATCTCATTAAAAGACTANTCGCAATCTTGTGGCGTTTGTAATTGACGAAAATGATTATATAACGAACGAATTTATGGACCAATGTGCATTCAAATACAAATTACAAAATAATGCCAGACATTCAATGCGACCGTTGCTGCTGTATTTCGTNCGCCAGCTGCGCGAAGTTAGGCAGTAGCCTTTTTTCGAGTGCTCCTCTCATAAGCATATCGACATCCTTGATGNAATTTCTTTTTTTCGATTTAATTTGAACTAGTGCCGAAAANCCTTGCTCGCNAAGATATGTCGTAGGCATGCGAACAAGAATCGTAATCGCTTTTTGACTCAGATTTTGATACTCCGGAATTTTAAGAAGTGATACCCAGAAATCGCAGTGTAGCTTTTGAGCTGTTTGAACTTTGCCTTTTGAACCAAATCTGATCGTAGTTCAATAANTTCCCCGGTCAAGTTGCCCAAANCCAACCTTTCATTTGTGAAAGGTTGCACGATCCACAATAGAGAGTCAAGATCCAAATATTCGTCCTCTGGAAAATAAGCTTCAAAATTCTGCTGCAGCACATCGAGATGCTGATGTACGGTCGACTTTACTTTTGATTCAAGGCTNGGGTTATCGGTTTCCCAATTACTGTTCTTGATGAAATTGTTCAAACATTCAAAATCTGAATAATCACATTTTGAAACATTGTTCTGCCATAACTTCAACTTACATTTAAAAGCTTTAACTTTGCTGGCAACCTCAAATACATCAAATCCTCTGCCTTGCATTGATAAATTCAACTGATTGGTGGTCTCTAATATTGCAGTTAAATAGGACAGATTTGCAACCCAAAAGATATCTTCAAATTTAGCAGCCATTACATGCCCTTTTTGANCCAGGAAAAAATGCACCTCTTTCCGCAGTTGAAATACTCGCTTTAAGACCTTTCCTCTGGACAACCAGCGTACCTCGGTATGGTATAACAACCTTATTACTTCTTTTCCCATGTCTTTGCAAAGATCTGAAAACATTCTATGTGTCTTGGAATGTGAACGAATAAAATTTACAATTTTGANNACATCATGAAGAACAATCTCCAGAGGACATTCCACCTTTTTTTCTTGGTTTAATTTCTTTACTACAAGTGCCTCTCGATGTATCATGCAGTGATTTGACACACAATCCGGTGCGACTTGTTTAATTTTCTGAACAACTCCATTTGTACGACCTTGCATGGCTGCTGCTNCGTCAGTNGTGACTGATCTACACTTTTTCCAATCGAGAGTATGTTCCNCANCGAATTTATTCAACGTACCAAAGATGGCTTGAGCTGTGGTACGAACTCCAACTTTTACACAGCACAAAAAATGTTCGACAATAGTTTCTGCTTCTGCATCAGCGAACCTACAATATACAATCAATTGCGCTTCATCTGAAATATCTGNCGTTTCATCAAGCTGTATGCCATAGGCAGTGGCATNCTTAAGCTTTACAACTAGTTGTTTCAGCAAATCCTGAGAAATATCATCGCTTCTCCGTTTAACTGTAGTGTCTGATAATGGAACGGCTCTTACTTTCCTGAGAGCTTTTTCACCTCCATGNAAATGGTCAGCTGCGATTTCAAGACAAGGAAGAACTACGGATTCCAACTCTGTGTATGGCCGCTTTTTCTTCAGTAGAACATGAGTCATTTTTAGGGAAACGATCGCTAATTCTTTTTTCACTCCTTTTACTTCGTTTTCAANGCAAGAAACTTGCTTCTGTTGATGACGCAGAGATTCCTCAAAAAATGCATTTGATTTGTTTTGGTGACTAGGATGTTGTGTTTTTAAATGTTTGTTTAGATGCCGCGGAGCCAGGTTACTATTACTAAGGACGACAGGACAAAACAAACAGCGTGCTGGCGGATAAGGGTTCAGCATTTCTTCTTTTGTGCGATAAAATCCATACCGGATGTAATCATCATTCCATTTGCGTTTCTTGGCGGCACCGGACATTTTCTTTCGAATGGTTTTCGTTGAATCAGATCTCTGCTGCTGCAAGTTGCTGGTGATACTTTCAGGACACTGTTCTGCATTTGTCTCAGTATATGTTTCACCAACATTGCCTNGCTTGCGTGATTCAATAGAATTATCACTTTCACTTNCGCTGGGCTTCGTGAAGAACTTACGTATGTCCATGTTTATTTAAATTGGGGCAAACAACCACGTGAACACGGTAACCGCTGTAATCTCTTTCAAATTTACCAATATAGTTAAGTACACGCCTAAAGCATGACAATACCTGGATCACACAATATTACTCGTGTTGGAGAACTGACGTTATAAAACGTCCACATTCAAACGCTATTATAAAATTTCAGCGAGTTCCGCTGCGCTGTTAATTCGCGAGTTCGAGATCTCNGGGTAATACTCTACGTATTCACTATTCGCCAATGCCCTGGCCAGGCATTAGCGGCTGTCAATCACTCCATTTCGCGAACGAATAGGTACACCACCTCCACGACGACGGATTATTTTCACGAATCAAAATTTCCGAGTCTGATCTGCAATTCTGGCAACTTCAGATGATTCAGATATTTCCCATATTTTGATATCTCGACCCTTGACACACCTATTCTGATCTCTATGTTTTATTAGTAGCTCAAATCAAGTACGGGATTCAGAGTCTATTTGCAGCCAGTTAGGCCGCCCGCCACGCAAATTAAAATTTATTTCGTGTCAGCCCCAAAACAGCATGACATTACGAACGATGAGAGAGTAGGTAAAGCTACCTGCTGCAGAAGCGGTAATTCAGACCAGCGAAGATAGCAGGCACACCAGCCTA